>VXAD01007708.1:392792-628953 GCA_013399195.1 Dicrurus megarhynchus | reverse complement strand
CCCCAGCCGTCATTCCGGGATCCCGCCTCGATCCCGGCACCGAGGGGACCGCGCTAATGCAGCAGGCGTGTCCTTGTTGTGGTGGGAAGCCCGTCCCGGACAGTTGTTATCAAAAAAGTGTAGTCCGGAACTATTGATAAAAAGTGCCCTGAATGCCGTATAGGGATGGCATTGTCTCAAAACGCCAAAGGCTTTGCTGTGCCCTCAATGGAGAAGCTCTTCTGGTGTGTTTGGCTCAATGACAGCTGGAGCTCCTGAAATGTTTTAGACTCTTCTGTTACAAGTGCTGAAAGCTTGCTGTCTCTAAATGAAAATAAATAAAACATGATTTTTACAGACGGTCCAGGAGCTTGAACACTGGGAAAGGAGCTGGGTTGGCATCACTTGGCTATGTATTCCTGGTCTTCTCAAGGAGCGTTACCATCAGCCTTTTTTGCAGCTCCAACACTATCCTGACTGCTGCTAGCTGCCAAGAAGGGTGTTCATGCCTTTCCTATATGTTCCCAAAATTATGTTTGGCAGCTCCTTCTTCTTGCCAAGATTTCTGATCTGAATTTTGTCAGATTTGATTCTGTCATCACGCCTATGCAAATGTGTTTACTGTGAGTGACAGTACAAGCTGACCTAGGCTGGAGGTCTGGCTGGATTCCTGTTAGACTGAAGCTTGGACAGACATGGTTTGGAGGCACTGATCCCAAGAAGGAGTAAGGAGGAAATCAGGCACTTCATTCTGGGGACTGAAAGATGTGCAAGACCCTACTGTCTTGAGCAAGAAAAGCATTGCTCACTGATTGACTTTTTCTCATGTGTTCAGAAAGGCAGGACCAGGGCTGGCAAATCTGATTTCATCATCTGGTGCTTCTCTGTCATGGCAAGAACCTGAATTTCAGGATGGGAAGCTGAATGTGAGGCCAGAGGAGGGGAAGCTTCTCACCAGCAACAGCAGGGTGTGAAAGAAGAGTTTGAGAAGCAGGAGTTTGTAGGTATCCTAGTTCTCAGAAGAAACTGTAACCTGAGTGTAAAGCTGTGGCCTTTAATTGCATCTAGGAAAAAGCCACCAAAGTAGTGCCAGGAGAAGGAGGAATGCACTTGGAGGTTCCCCACTGCAGCACCCCATGATGTGAGCTGTGGTAAATGATGATGGTGACCTCCCTTGCTGTCACACTGCTCTGAAGAATCAAGCTGTCAAGTCACTCCAATTTTAGCTGTCAAGAAAACAATGTTTATGATTTTAACTATTTGGAAAACTATTTTTTTAGATTAGTTCTTCACGTGTGTTCTCTAGAGAAGTTGTAATTCTTGATATGCAAGCTTAAAAATTTTAAAGAGAAATCCTAACTGGTATATGACATAGCAGCCCCTTTCTTTACTTTCACAGCAGTTGGTCACAGGCTCTGGATGTCTTTCTGAATGAGATCAGGGATGGTGGCCAAGCTTTCATGCCTTTGGTCTGACATGTTGGCTTTGGTGGTCTGACATCTGTGTTCTTCATTAAATGTGTCTAGTTGTGCTTAATGTCACACCTGTCAGTGGTCCAGTCAATCCCCCTGTATCAGCAGCCTTCTCTCATTGTGATGTTCAAGGGACCTTGAATGATTTGTCTACAGAGGAGCCTAGGAAACACCTCAGTGGAAAGGAAAGGAATCTTTGCCACTGCCAAGTTGAAAAAGCTGCTGCTAAATTTTCTCTCCACAGCTGGTTCACAAGGATGGGATAACACACTTTTCACTGGCTGTGGTGTTGTGTTGTTTATTAATAAAATTGTCACAGATCCTGGTTGTATCCAAAGTCTATCCTGCCCTGATCTGAGGTGAAGCTGATATTGAAGGGACCAACAGCTGAAGAAAGAATCAGATCTTGCTTTCTAAATGCCTGCACTCCATATATTCACTCCCTCACTTAAAGGACATACAAGGTCAGAGTGAGACTGTAGGATAAATAGAGTAGAGAGTAAAGATGTAAAACCTGTGACAGCAGAGTAATTGCCACTTCCAAGCCTGGTCCTTGAATGCTCTCTAAAGCATCTCATAAATTGAGTTAATGGAGAGAGAAGATGGAGGACACTTAAAGAGACTCCTGTGTCTTTGTTCAGGTAGCAGATGCCATCGTGCCTCAAGGAGACTTCTTCAATGTTCTTGAAAATATAGGAAAACTTTCTGCCAAGTACTCTGTGCTTTTGTCTCCCACTCAGCCTCCTCTCAGGCTGAATTTGCCACTCTATTCCCCAGCCTGGTGGATGATACTGCTCTTATTCCATGTCTATATGGAGCAAAGACTGTCACTCTTTGGTGAAGTGGCTTTGCTGTGTGTTATAAGCTGATGTATTAAATTAATGTGTTTATTTACATTTAATAAGCCTAAAGCATGCACATTCATTATTACAAAACAATAGTAATTGACAAAAACAAGCTATCAATTGTTCACAGCGTACTTCACAACAGAGCTGTGAAGCAGTGCTGCTCTAGAGCCTGATGCCATTACAAGGAGCCCTAGTGCTCCTGGAAGAGAAATCTTGGGACATGGAATAGTGGTGTGAGACTGCACAACTAGCTTGCAGTGAAGGACATTTTCTTTTCACGATTCAGGAAAGCAGAAACTGTTGGAAGCCACAAATGAAGAACATCAGTGAAAAATAGTACTGCTGAATGGAGAATCTTGCCTATAGATGCAGCATAAACAGAGACTGATTAGTGAAATCAAGCAGAAGAGAACCAGAGACAGCCACACACCCTGTTTGAAAAATGTGTTTGCATTTTTTGATCCTGCTGGAATTAAATAGGCTCCAAAACAAGGAGGAAAGTAGTATTTGGAATTGTTTCTCTGAAGAAAGAGGATGAATTGTCCTTCCATTTAGTTTACTTTTACAGGGTAAGGTTGGAGAGCCTGTAATTTCTAAGATTCTTGCATAGAGGGAGTGAGTGTCCAAGTGTCTACCTCAGCAGCTGGTTTTTGATGCTAGGAAACAGCAACAGGATCTAATAGATTTCTGTAATACCTTAGAAAGGTTGGTTTTGCCTGGTTTCTACTGCATACAGGCAATCTCATTACCTGGCTGCAATACCTCCCATAAAGCAGCCAGGAAAAATCATGGTGTTCTCATTCAAGCACCTGGGTTTTCCTATTCATGGAATCCCACAGAAGCTGACTGAAATTACATGTTAATGTACTTCTAAAATACAGGTTTCAAGTTGAAGGCTTAACAAACCGCAGTGCAGTCTGTGAAGGAAATTACCATTAAACACAAATTGGAGAAAGGCCTTCTTTTCTTGAAGCCAAATTTCTCTCCTAGGTGCCAGAAAATAAGTTGGTTTTCCATTTTACAGGCACTTCTCCCTTCCAAGCAGTTTGGAATTCATCTGTGGGAGAGGAATTTGCTAGGAGAAGGGAGGAGCTGATTGGCAAGGCTGAAGGCTGTGCGTGTTAGCTCTCACGTGTGCGTAACCTGTGCCTCTCATGCAAGCCCCAAGGTCTCAATCACTTGGTCATCCTCTGCATACTACAGTGCTCTTCCATCCCACAGCCCAGAGCATTCCCTTCCCTGTCAAACCAGGTCAGTGAAGGTGATGAAGAGCATGAGGGCTTTGGAGCAATTAAAGGATAAATACCAGAACTATCTTCCAGTCCTCTGGGCTTACAAACAGGTTACATCTCTTAGCAGGACACAGGACAGGACAGTTGCTCGCAGAGCATTGGCTGTTACTGAGAATGGCCTCATTCTCAGTAATTCAAAGATATTCAAAGGGAAAATCCTCTTTTACACAGCCTGTGGGTGAATCATTCACCACTGCCATGCAGGATCCATTCCAGTACCTGAACACTTGGTCTCTGGTCCTTCCTGGTCCCTAACAGGAGCAGTCATGGCAAACAAAGCCTGAATGGTGCCTGTCTTCTACCTTCTCGGCCAAGGCAGTGATCCAGCTTAAGTACTCCTTAAATGGGGCAGAATAAATTCCTGGGCACACAGTGCAAAGTGGTGTCTGCTTATCCTGACATTTTAAATCTATCAGGACTGGTTGCTTTTGTACTGGCAGACCTGGGGGACATCTGTCCTGCAGCCAGCATACAATCACTATTAACTCTCTAACAAGCCATCTGACTAATTTGCCAGAAATACAATTCTGCCTGTGTCTGATTTGGATCAAATGATTTACAGTAACACACAGATCTGGTGTCAGTTATGAAGCCACAGCATGCTGACCACACTAGACTTGGTTCTACTTTCTTTTTTTTTTGTCAGCTTTACTAGATCTTACTGTCTATTTAGTTGCAGATCTGTTTCTGTTTTGCAGCCTTGAGGCCACATCAGAGTACTTTTAACACTCATCTATCAGCTGTGCTAGAAGAGAAGGCCTGTCCTAGAGGTCTTCTGTTTGTATCTTAAAGATTGTACTTGACAAACTGTTTTAAAAACTCCTGGCAATTTATGTTGTGGAGTTCTACCTTGTATGATTCTATGAGTCAGCACAAACTGGAGTGGCAGAACTCTCAGGTGCGTTTCAGCTTTAAATTGCTAACAAAATGGGTTTAACTGAAAGCTGAATGAGTGTGAGGGCTTATTGGTGGAGGAGAAAAAAAGGCGCAGTGACAACAGTAGATGGTGCTATTGGAAACCTAAAATGTGTTTGTCCTGGTGGCGATGCAAAATATCTTGGTGCAAAGCTGAAGAACCTGCACCTGGTATGTTTTATTTCCTACTACTAATGCTCTGACCACACAAATGCTCCAGAATATTGTTAGCACTATTCTTTGTAGTCATTATACCCTATAGAGTAGTACCTGCCTGCATTCTACAGTTTGAATTTAAAGAAAACGGAGTTTCTAATAAAAACTAAGCATGAACTTTCCTATATATTGATAGTTTGCATCTAAATTTGAACTGCAAAGCAAGAATAATTAATTTTAGTTATACTTTAAAACCCATTCAATGAGACAAGGGTTTCTTTAAATTGATACTGTTACTGTAGCCTTGAATATCTAGAAGTAAAAACATGGTCTGTGGAGGAAGAAGTAATTTTTATTTGATTGTTAGAATTGAGAAGACTCAGAGAGGCATGCAAACTATTCTTGAGGTGTGAAATGGAAGCCACAGATTTCATGCTTTGTTCAGGCTGGAAAGTACTGCTCTGAGGTTATCTTAATTGATGTGGAGCAGGGCAAAGTAAAAGGTGATTGTACTCCAGAGGACAGGTAGAGAAGTGTAGGCATTCTTAGCTGTGAAAACTTTTAGGAATGATCTGTGGGTAGATCTAAAATGGGATGCACAGGGAAATGGAGGAACAGAGAGACCAGATGACTTTCAAGGGATTTTCATGATATGCCTTCATAACTGAGCTAGAGGAAAATATTGATGTTTATTGCAAAGACAATATTGATAAGAAGCATTGCATAGTTCTTGTGGATGTGTTAAGCTTTTCCTTGTGTTTCGTCACTTGTATTGGTGATTTTATTCTGAGGACTGAATCAAAATAACTGCTGTGCAACTGCATTTGAATGTTTAAACATGATTCTGAACAGTTAGTCCATTAACAGGGATCAAGATACACTTTCCCAAGAAAAAAGAGCAAAGGAGGCACATGGGTGTGCACGGACAGTGGGATCTGGGATCAAGGGAAAGTTTTGGATAAATGCCTTGCCAATGGGTCACCTAACAGAAACTGATGGGTTAGTCTGGGTATCTTGCATTACCATTTCAGCTGGACCTGTGATCCTAAGCCACACATCAGGGTAGTCTTCACCAATTAAAAATAACACTTAGCATAAAAAAGTGGGGCAAAAGACTAGTGAAATGCTTCCTACTTTGTTATGTTATTTTTTTGGCACTTAACTTGTAATCACACTCCATAACTAGGCATTTTTTGTATAACTACTGTTGTAGTTTTAAATATATAGCATATATTTATGCTAATAAATAGCATTATTAGCATACTAATGCAGACTAGAATTAAATCATTGATTATTCAACCATAAACATTTTAAAAGTTCCTTCAGATGTTTAAGAAAGCAAGCAGTTCATGCTAAATTATGGGTCCTCACCTCAATGCTCTCAGCCTGGAAGGACCTTTCACATTGAGTAGCATTGTAAAGTATGATAAAAGTGGAAACAACGAAGGGTATTAATGGCATAGAAGTCAAAATGCAGACCAAGCCCTGACACATCATTTTGTGTACTCGTTTTGTTTTACTGGCCAAAGGAGCACTTTCCTTTTATCTTAATTTAAAACAGATTTTTTTACCCCTGAGTTAAAAGTTTTTAGTGAGGTTTTTAAGTAACTGCTGTTGTAGGAGTTTGATAAATGAAATAAATGGCAGTACATCACTTGCAACCCCTGCTTGTTTGCTTTTTTTTAATGTAGACTTTAATAAATGAGAACATAGATTTACTTGGCCTGGTATCCACCTTGTAGTTCCAAAAAGAACAATTCACTCCACAAGTCCAGAATTAGAAGATGACAACCTCTTTGATATTTTAAAGTTGAAATGCATTTACCAGTTATTTAGAAAATACAAAGGAAACAGGCAGCTGAAGGAGTTTCCTCAGATTCAGTTTTGGATTCTCAAGATTTTCCTTTCCTTTTTTTTTTACACTACTGTAAAGCAAAATAATTTTCATAGCATAAATCTTGTACAGTGGTACAAGAAAACAAAAAATAAACCCAAGCAGATTTACATTTGTTTTCACTGGAATACAGGAAGGGACCTTACGAGTCAGCTGGAGTTGATGCCCAAAGGATACATATAGATTTATATGTTTGCAGTGTATGTGTGTATGACAGGATTTA
Organism: Dicrurus megarhynchus; assembly: GCA_013399195.1. Taxonomy (NCBI): domain Eukaryota; kingdom Metazoa; phylum Chordata; class Aves; order Passeriformes; family Dicruridae; genus Dicrurus; species Dicrurus megarhynchus. Next base: position 622,174 of record VXAD01007708.1, on the reverse strand, counting down.
TATGCACTCTGTCAACCCTCCCATGAATAATTCTTGCTATAAGCAATGTCACAGCACATGACCTCTGATGGCTTTTGAAGTGAATGAGAGCAGTACTCTCAAGATGTGCTTGAATTTCTTCCATGTCACCAGCATTTGGTAAGATCACATGTACCTCTGTCCTTCTGGAAGTCAAGTACAGTTTTTGCAAGTAGATAAATATTTCCTGACTCTTTCAATGCAGTGTGCATATTAGTTATTATTCTGATTCATATTCTTCCTTGTCCCTTCCTCCCGTAAAGCACATGTAAGTGGAAGCTAGCTACTCATAAATACTGATGGTTTGAAAAACTTCATGTGTGTTTTTTTAGAATTAACAATTATTATTAAAGTACTCTCTTCCCTATTACGCATGTAATACAAATATCACATTAAAGACATCCCTCACTATATAAAAATTAAGACACACCGCAACAGGAACTTTTAGCATTATTATTCTGGCTATGAAATCTGTAAATCATGTCCATATGCCTAAAAAGCAAGTCATGCTGAACACAGTAATAAAAGGCCTTTCAAACTTCAAAGAGAGCATTCCACTGCTCAATAACCTTCTCTCTAAGAAGGTCATTTAGTCATAGGTTAAGAGCTAATGACATCAGTCAAAAACCAGATCTGCTATGAATTTTATGTATCTCATTTAATTCTTCTGAATTGTTATATTAATAATTTAATATATTAAAATTTATTTAAATAAATAAATTTAAAGTCAATCTGATGTATCAATATGAAAGATAACATAAAGCATTTCTATTTTAAAGTTTGTTGAATATTTTTAATGAAAAATCCAGAATTTTGCCAACAAAATAACATTGATCTTTTATAAATCCCCACCAAAATCTAATTATCCGCATGTGTTTGCATCTTCACCTAGACCCTCCTTTTAGGTCTGGTCTTCCATGTAAAGGATATATGGCTATGCCACAGAGTTAGTGACATCCAAATCTTCTTGGGGCTGTGGCAGTGAAGACCATCACACAGCACTGTCATTCAGAGCTCTGTGCTTAAATTCTTGAGCTTTTCCATGTAGTATTTCAGTGATTGTTACAAATACACATATATGCTCTTGCTTTGGTAATTTTCTAATGATTAGGAGAGTAGGGTGGAAAAGAGCAGCATCCTGTGGTACAGAGATTGGCACAAGCCCTTAGGAGCAGATGATCTGCTGGGGTAGGAATTTATTGTAAAAGAAATACGCTGTAAGATGCCTGTAGGTTGCACCACAGCTGATAATCCTGGTTGAAGCGTGAAGTACATTCATAAGGCTTCTGGAAATCAGGGCTGGGAACCTCTAAGGAGAATTAAAGTTATAAACTAGATAAAAACCTTTGTGTTGGCTTCTTAGGCCACTCTTGTTAGTGAATGCCACCACAAGCAGTTTCTTTTTCCATCTTCACAGTAAGCCTCAGAACTACTCTTAGTCCACAAGATTTTGGGCACATTACTCCTGCAAAGTAGAAATCCCCCACAGGTAGAAGAACCTGTAGGGGGTTCAATTCAGTGAAAATAACACTGAATTTTACATTGACCTCCAGGTGTGTTTTTGATGATCACACATTCTCTGTTGCTTGAGCATGTTTGTCTCTGTCCTGGTTTCACCTGGGATAGAGTTAACTTTTTTCTTAGTTGCTGGTACAGTGCTGTGTTTTGTTTTTAGTATGAGAATAATATTGATAACACACTGATGTTTTGACTATTGCTAAGTAGTGTTTACTCTAAATCAAGGACTTTTTGATTTCCCATGCTCTGACAGAGAGCAGATGCACAAGAAGCTGTGAGGAAGCATAGCCAGGATGGTTGACTCAATGCCATCAAAGGGATATCCCATTCCATAGAATGTCATGCCCAGTATATGAACTGGGGGAGTTAGGGGAGTGCTGATCACCACTGGGATGGACTGGGCGTCAATCAGTGGGTGATGAGCAATTGTGTTGTGCATCATTTATGTTTCTTGGGTTTTATTCCTTTCTCTCTCTCTTTTCCATTACGACTAGTAGTAGTAGTAGCATTATTATTACTGTTGTTGTGGTAGCTGTTATATTTTATTTTGTTTCAATTATCAAATTGTTCTTACCTCCCCACTATGGTGGTGGTAGGGCAAGTGAGTTGTGTGGTACTTAGTTACCAGCTGGGGTTAAACTACAACGATATCAAAAAAATATTTACCTAAGTGTTTAACAAAGTGATCCACAAGATTTAAGAGCAAAATTTTGAGGTTAAAGGTTAGATTCACCCAGAGGCTTAGACTGAAAGAAGCCTATGGATATAGCAAGATCTCATCTCACTCCATCCCACTGGGATCTTCAGTCCTGCATTGGACGTCCAGGCACAGGTCTGTTTTTCAGTGGAATGGGGAAGCGTGGAAAACCTCAGAGCAGGGTTCACAGTAGTGGTCAGTGATGGTGCCTTTCCAGCCTAGGTATCCTAATGGCCATTTTAATCTCCTGGAGGTTAGGTGGTTCATGTTCAAATCCCTCTCTGTCTCTGTGAGAAAAGCTATGGAACATGGTTTTCAGCCCCTCAGTGACTGCTTTATCTAAGAACCTTCTGAGGTGGAAGCAGACTTAATTGTCTCTCAGGTAATACCAGTTCAGTTTTGAAAAAGGAAGTTAATATATTCAGTGGTCAGGACAGAAAACCAAGGAAACCTCTACAGATCAACACTGACAAGACACAGATGTAATTAATGCAGCATTCCAGTTGCTAAACTCCAGGGTACACTAGGAAGTGTAAGCGCTTGATTTCTTTCCACAGAATTTAGCTTTACAGATACTTTTGTGTGGTTCTGCATAAAGGTGTATTTTTACCTCTGGTAAAAATACCTCTGTACCATTTACCTCTGGTGCTACCAGTTAAGTGTCAGGTTTGCCTCTGCAGCTCCCTGGCTTTTTGAGGAGTGTGCTACTGGTGTAGCTTATTGGCAACACAGCCATTTGGTCAGGGTGCCCCGAGATGAGACAGAAGTGATGGGGCAGTTCATTCCTTTTATGGGCGCCTGTGCAGCTCAGGGACCTCACCACCACACACACATGTTTGAATTTAGAGCCTCTTGGAGGAGCAGGAGGCATATAAGGGTGTGCTTGTGCTGCCAGGCTGCTTCACCTGGTGTTGACTGGGATCACCTTCCCCTTATTGTCTATGCAGAGTTCATGCTGGTAGCACCTGTCCTCTCTGGAGGAGCACCCACCTCAGGCAAGCCCGGTGCAGCCCAGGAGGAAACCCTGCTGCAGGGGCCCTACCCAGTGTGCTCACAGGTCAGACTATGCTGCTCCGTCAGAGGATCCCAGGCCAGTTCACAGAACAGGTGGCACAAACAGCCTTCAGGTTTGTTTGCCCAGACCTAGGTCCCAGGTAGCTTAGGAGGCACTCACAGCACTCAGGATCAAATCCGAAATGCCTTTCTGAGACTAAAGGCATGTTAAATTGTTTGGTGCTTTGTCCAGCCATTCAATCAATCTTACAGGATTTGGCTCTAATTTTATTTTAAATCTATTTTTCCTATGTGAATACAAAAAAAAAAAATCTTAGTTGCACATCAGAAATCCATTTCCTGTTCCCTGTGTTGTGTCAAACGTTCCACCTCTGTAGCATTTATTTCATGTGCTCTATTCCCTTTGTTCACAGTGCAGTGTGGAATTGAAGAATTCAGCAACTGGGAAAAAATCATACAGATGTCAAGAATATCACTTCCAGTTCAGGATTATTGCTCATAATATTTTCTCTGGACTAGCTCACACCAGACTTCAGTGGCTCAGAAAATAATACTGCCCTTTTACCTGATCTGGTTAAAGCACTGTTACTCAGGCCTCACGCTGGGGAGAGGAATTTCAGTGCAAAGGAGATATTTTCATTGTGTGGTAGGCTAAAAGGAAAACCATCTTCTTAGTGAACAGTTCTTTTCCAAAATTCACTGAAGAGTTAGCACTAGTGTGCTGTTATCCCCTTAGGAAGTTTAATGCACTACACCAGGAACAAATAAATAAATCACACATGCTGTCAGGCAGACGTGGGAAAAATGCTTCTTTTTTACTGAAACTATTGGGTCAAGTGACCTTGTTTTGACCTGGGTTTGGGCAGAAGCCAGTCCCTGTGGAACAAATGGAAGAAGACTGTACTTGAAGTGGCTTCAGGGTTTTGCTTATTTTCTTTTTGTTGGGCAGAGTTTTAAAATAATAGAGAAAAATCAAATCCACTCGAATAACTGATGTATTTATTTTCTTATATACACTTAAATATGGCACATCTGACAGTAGTTGTACAATAAACACAAAATGATGATCAAAGCTGGACAGTAGATCAAATAACTCAGTGCTGAACCTATTAGAAGCCAAATCCTGTACATTGAATTTCTGAAGGAAGTTTTACCCAGGAGCTGCATTAGCTAAGGATTCAGAGGCTAAGATTATCAAGTCTCAATTTCTGATGACTGGCTGGAGACCGTGACTTTATTTCCAATACAGAGCTTCATCTTCCAGAACGTAACATGGAACTGGTACTTTCCAATCTTTCTTCCATGCAGTCAGAAATTCAGCAGCTGTTGTTACCTCTTAGAGAACAATTGCCAATGTCCCAGAGGATTCACTTGTAGTTAGTGATTACTCTAATAAATAAATGCAGACTGGATTAATTCTTCTGCTATTAATGTGGAAGATGTCTGTGTTTACTATTGTTTGAAAGTCAGTGACAGCTACTTTGCGAAGCAGTGGATTTTCAAAGAATAGGGGAAGCTCAGTCAAGGAGTTTCTCTGCTTTGGGACCCATGAGAACCTCTCTTCTCCTTTGGACAACGACAATGCCTGGAACACACTGGTTTGGCAGTTGGGCATGTTCTGGGTTGGGATGGACATCTGTCTTCACAACTGTTTGATAAAGGAGAAAGAAGGCAAAAGAGAAAAGCATTTTAATATGATAATTCTTCACTGTCACATTCCTCAACTTTTTCATCATTGAACACTGCAATGCTCCCTACACACTGTTTGGGAAAGTGTTGACATCCCACAACACAGGGAGACAAGAATTTGCTGCCTGACAATTTTTGTCTACAGCAATGTCTTGCAGTGGTCCATTTGTCCAGAGTCATGACTTAAGTGATGCCGTCATTTCTTGAGAGCAGTGAAGTCCCAAGGGTCAGCACTGGATAGTGCTGCCCTCAAACTCTGCAAAGTAGCTTATCTCACTTCATGATTCAGCTTTGCTCCTCCAGAAATACTGCACATGGAAGTCTGGCATTAAGGTCCTGTGTCCAGATTACAGTAATTTCTAGAAGCCAAATTCATGTAAACAAATTATTACATTGCTCCCCTCCCACCTGTCTAAAACACGTAAATAACCAATTCTTTCATGCTCATTTTTAGCTCTGCTGATTGTTCTAGCTATTTTTATACTTGCCAACTATTTTGGGTTTGTCCTTGTTTAAAAAGCTGAACCTGAAGATGCAAAGGTTACTTCTTCCACAGCATCTTCCTGGTGAATGAACCTATGAAGCCACTGAGAGTGGACCCTGGGGGTGACCACTCAGTGACCTGCAGCTCTGCCAAGGTACCCAGGGAAACTGGATGCTGACTATCCTTGTATAAACTTTGAGACTAAGCTACTGCATGCTCCTGGGTCTCTACATGGGACCAAGGCTTTCTGAAAAATTAAAAAATTTAACTAATGCATGAAAACAGGTGTTTTAAGAGGGAATTTTCTATCTTTGATTTGACACAGAAACCTCAAAACTAATAATAAAAAAAGATTAGGGAAATTCATGGAGTATAGTAGCCCCAGAACAATTTTCCTGCTTCTCAGTGGAGTCAGAGCTGGTTGAGTGGATTTATATGTGTACAAAATTGCATTAGGTTTAGAAAATTACTAGCTCTGAGGACAAACTGGATAAGTAATGTGTTTTGTGCTCTGTGTACAAATTTAGGGAGCCTTTGTCCCTAATCAAGCATGAGATTGCCTTCCACTGTCGCAGAGAACAGCTGTCATGGGATGGGTTCTGCCTACCTACAAGACTCAGTATCTCACTGCAAAAACTAATGTCATTTGTAGTACAGTTTTAATCATCATTCCCTGAAGATTACAAAAAAAAACCGTAATAAGTATTGACAGTTGAATAGCAGCCTTGTCCAGATTTCTTTAAAATATAAATAAGCCTTAAATTTCTTTTATAAGGTAAGTATTGTAAATATAATATCCATTATTATTAATAATTATATAATAATTAATAACTATTACACAATAATAATTATTATATAAATATTATTATATAATATCCATTATATATAATTATTATTATCTCCCTAACTTCAGCAAGGTATTTATCCCAAGTGGACCTCCTAGCCAGTTCAGCACTTGTACCTCTGACATCTAGGCAAGCTAATTCAGGTCGTGCAGTGTAGACACTGGATGGCAAGGATCACTTACCTGCAGGTTTCGGCATGAAATATCTTGTGTTTTAGAGCACAGCTCTCCTGGCTCTCCCTACACAAATAGCAGCTGCAGTTCTCTTTGCTTTGAAAGAAGTCTGTGGGACACTTATGTCTACAGATGCATTCACAATTTTCTTCATCAAATTCCATATGTTGTCCACACATAGCCAGCTCAGCAAGAGGAGGGAGTCCTGCAATAGCACATACATCTTTTAGCAGTAAGGTTTACATACCTAACACCTACTTTTGAGGAGACTAATTCTTTCTGTTCTCTATTCATTAGGACTCATACATGTACTTTCTGATAGATTCTAGACTTCACAATTCCTGTTGTAACTTCCCGTGCAGAAAAGGACTCGAGGGGATTGAGCCAATTATTTCGCTCTATTCTAATACGGCTAATTCTTGTGGGTTGAACCCAACACAAAAAAATTTGGGGGATGTATACTGCAAGAGCCTAATGTTACATTTTGAAATGCACAAATCTTTAGTGGACAGCAGGTTTTAAAAAGATAATCTCAAAAAGGCTTTAGTCTACACCCACGACAAAAAGGCACATCTGTGCTAACTACCACACCCACCACATGTGTACTTCACTACACAGTCACTGCAGAAACTTTTAAGGAGTAATGCTATGTCTACTAGGGGGGAAGCTGGCATAGCACTTCAGCAAGGAGCACATTCAAATTTGTCAGAGATGAAAGAAAATACTTTGTTTCAGAAAAAAAGTCAGAACAGCCAAGGGAACTCACTGTCTAATATCTTCCCTGAAAATGCACATCTGGAGTACAACATGAAGCTAATCCTCGCAAAAAAGGAACACATTTTGTGAAAACTTTATTAAAATGCAAGCAGCACATCCCCAGTGAAAGGTCATGGCATATAAGGTGTCATTGGGAAGGTAGTTTCCTGTAGCTTCACAATTAGCTGTGGGATATAACCTGTGGAATGTGAAATGTAACCTGCACTTCTGCCATCTGATCCCTGATCTCAGTGGCCAGAAAAGGCTTGCACATTACGTGAAAGAAATTTTCATTATTATTTACTCAATGCTGAAAAACCAGTATCTTGACAGAATAAAACCTAAGGCCTATTGAAAGGGAAGAGGGAGTCTGCCCAAAATTCTTGGAAGACAAACCCTTTCCTTGGGGTGACGAAGCTTGGCATGTGTGAAGTGGTGTAGAGTGTTTCAGTCTCACTTTGTTTCAACCTCAAAGACAGATTTTAAGTTATTTTGTCCCAGCCACTTGCCAAACACAATGTACTTCAGAGAATGATATTTTTTCTGAGGAAGTATTGAGTCTATGTCAACAAAGGCCATAATTCAACAAGCCAGAGATTTTAATGCTCCAAGCTGACTTTATAGAAGACTATGAATTACGAGGGCTCTGGCTATTCTCAGTCCTTCAGACTCACTCTGAAATACAAAGTACTAATCCTTTCTTGAGTGAAAAGTCTAACTTGTGTTTGACTGCCTAACCTGATGGTCAGAGGATCTTATCCAGTGTGAGAAAAGATCCAACTGAAACTACTATGCAAATTATTTCTTGCTTATTAACATTAGGAGATTGTAATCAGTAGACCAGTTTATGAGGTTATTTAGCTTTATTTTAGTTTACTAGTCTAGGAATTGCTTGCCAGATTGATTTATTGTTGCCTTGGATGGTTTATTATTTATGGAACAATTTCTAAAAACTTTACACAGGACTTGGAGAAAATTTAATTTCTCTTAATATTTATTGCTAGTAAGTATGTTTAAATTTGCCACTCAGAATATTTCCTGCAAATTTCTTTGACAAATTAAAATTTTACAGGAGAAGCAGAGGAAGAAGGGCAGTAACTACTCTTTACAAATTTTACCCTCTTCCATTTCCTTCCACAGACCTGAAGAAGTATACATACATACATACTTCTGAGTATGTAGGGTATATCAGTTTGAAAGATTCCTAAATTATTTAAGATTATCATTAAAAGTACTCAAATACTTTAAAAGGTTATACCATTTTTTGCACTGACTACAGCTAACATGCAGGACTGGTCTTGCCTATCTTATTCCTTATTAATTCTTTCCTTAAGAACTAAATAAAAAATAAAATTAGTACCTTCCCCATGCAATATATTCTAGGGCATTTTTTTTTCTACAGTTAAGAAGTTTCCCTAATGCCCATCATAAAATGTGAGATGCACATGTGAAATAAAAATTTGTACAGGCTGCCTACTTCAGAAAATCTCTAAATGCTTTCCTATGTCAGGTTGCTAATACAGAGAGAATAAAACATCCAAGCAAAAAATAAAAAAAAACATGAGACGGGGGGAAGCACATATGTATGTGTATTTTCAGGTGAGTTTCCACACCATAACCCAAGTCTATCTAGGGATATGGAATAAAAACTGTAGCTCCCTCAATGAAAAAAAAAGTGAGAAGAAGACCGGAATGAGACACAAAGAGCTTGGAGATAGTATAAAAAAGTGTCTCTTTGACATTTCATCTTTACCTTCTCGTCTGTTGGAGTGCTGTGTGTCTATAACACATTCACATTTGTCACTATCCCAGATCCATCCATTATGGCAAAACTTGTTGGTAAAGGGGCATCTAGAAGAAAAAGAAATTGAAGTAGGAATTTAAAAAAAAATAATTAGAGGTGTCAGAGTCATTTGGCAAAATGAGCCTGCTGGTGTGCTGGGTCTGCCACCTGTACCATGTGAAGGCCTGGCACCTGAGTGCATTACTGCTGCAAACAGAAAGAATTGGGTCTGGGTGGTTCTGCTGATAGGGTGGAACTCTCTGGCTCACAGCAACACAAGAAGCAAGTTCAGCACCTATTTGAGATTACAGCCTTAGGAAACAGCTACAGTTTTGCAGCTTCACTTTTCCATAAAACAGCTTTACCCCAGGCAGGGTGGTCTTTGCCCTGTAGTATTCGTGCCATGTAACTTTATTCAATTTTGCCTTGCTTCCAAAAGGTTCAGCTCCAGTTTAAATTTGCCCATGCTCATGGATGCACAGGGGACTATTCCAGTGTCAGAAGGACAGATTGACTTTCAGGCCCTCTGCTCTGGGAGGGGAACTCACAAACTGAAAAAAGACTGAGGTTCTTCTGTATTTGTCAAGAAAGAGGATTTGGAGTGGGCAGCAGGCTGACGGAGGGCTGGAGTGGCTCTGCTGAAATGACACCTCTCCCCTCCCAGATGTCCAGCTGAAGGGCAGTGATGGGACAAGCTGAATGCAGGGCTTGACAGAGACTTTTGAGCTGCCTTCCAGTGAGTCACTCAAGCTATTTGAGTTTCTAGAGTCTTTGTTTAATTTATGTAGCCTTTTCTCACCAGGAGTAGTAGTATTTTATGCCATATTTTAGAGTGAGATGTGAGGTGACTTTTCTCCAGTTCATGAGCCCGACAGATGCAAACCAAGACTGGCTCAAAAAGTGAAAAGCCACAATTCACATTGATTCTGACCTGACGTGCCATAAGGTATGGCAGAGGGCTTTAGCTTGAGCACAGAACTCAGTGTGCCCTGGCTAAATAATGCACGAGCAGAGTTGCTGTGTCAGGCTGAAAACGTCTACGCACACATACCCAAATAGCTTCAGTGGAACACATTGCCAATATGAGCACTTGGAGTCCCTGCTCAAGAACCTAAATGTCTTAGTGACTCCAGATGCTGCTGAACTGGACTACAGTTTATTGGATTCTGATGTCCATTCACTTAAAATTCACATGGTTTAGGTGAACTTTCTAACCCTGAGTGATAATCAAGTTATTCGGAAAAACTGTTGGGATAACAGAAAGGCAATGGACCATTATAATGTGCAAATCAGAGCAAAACAATTTCAACATGTGCAGAAGTTTGCAAATGAAGGAACTCACCCATCCTCTTCTGGGTACTGGACAGATCTTCGTATGATGGTGTACTGGTGGCGCTGGGTATTTGATGTACACTTACAGGCTGTGTGATTGGCAATTTTGATGGGCACAGGCTCGGGAACACTTGTCAAGGGAACTGAGATCTCAAAGAGCTAGGTGGGACAAATAACATTTATTTTTCAGTTTCCATTATGCAGTTAATATTTGGAGGTTTAAATAAAAATCTCGTATTATTTTCCACCATTTTTCCCACCCTTGCTCTTTTCTAGAGATAGTTACGATAAATATAAATGAGCAGAACTGTACTGAGGATTTTGAAGAGTAAGCAATGCCCACCAAAGTAGGAACTTGCCAAAATGGGTATCCTAGTGCTGTATTACAGCTATTTAACACCTAAGACTACTCAAAATTATTTGCAAGCAAACACAAAAACCTCTTTTTGATGCTAGGGCCAAATGGGAAAGAGGTAGGTGTAGAGAACTTTGTTCTTGGTTATATCATCAGTTGAATCTCTACCACTTACAGAGACAGCTACTTAACTGTCCTTGGGTGTAATCACAGTATGCATCTTTAGGGACCTAACTTAACCCCCACAGCCTCCTCAGAGAGGTAAGAAACAGGAGTAAATAGAGGAGAGTTCATTCTGCTTTAGCTGGGTTTATGCAGGGAATCACCCTGGAAACGTCTCTCTGATTAATATAGCAGGAGCTTAAGGAACAAAGCACCTTGCCTTCAGTGCATCCAAGTTGTTAAGAGTGATCTTTGAGTAAGCCTGTGGAGGCTCTGGTTCCTTGGGCAGCTATGTGTAGGAGCTGTAGAAGTGATCCACACTCCCTCTGCCCCTCAAACCAGCTTCCTTCCCATGGAAACCAAAGCATTGGGCACGTCTTGGTGTGCCAGCATGTCTTGGTTTAAATCTGCATCCACCTACAGGGACTGAGTATTCCTAAGCAGACTGCTTAGACATTAAAACTTAGGTGTTGCAGTATCTAATGTTAGGTGGCATTAATATCCTGCAGTGGCTATTTTATACCAAGGGAAAAAAGATCCTCTCACTAATTGGGAATATGGGAATAACTTCATTAGATGAATAAATCTGGACTGATGGTGGTGTGTGCAGAAGTGGAACTTAGCTGGGGACTTTTGAGGGAATGCTTATTTTGAAGGATGATAAAGGAATGTTACACTCTGCAAAATTGCAGTTTTTCAACAAACTTATGAACTGCTGCTCAGAAAACACATAAATAAATAAATACTTTTTAGCCCGATCTAGCTCCCTGAGCTGATCAGATATCTTTTGTGTGTGGCCAACAGCTCATAACAGCTTTCTCCTTCTGGTGTGGAATGAAAGCAATTAATGAGCATTGACGCAAGAAGGACAGGCCCTGCTTTATTTTACTCCAGCTATATTCCAGTACAGCCAGACACGGTGGAATTACATTCCAACAAACACAAAATAAATACAGAAGTGAATTGGACCTGCTCCCCATGAGGGCTTCAATTTTCTTTTTGAAACAACTGCACTTGATCTTTGTTCTGATTTAAAGAAAAGCCTTTTCATGAGTAGAATTTCATTTAGTACGCCAAGTGACCTAGGAATGCACAAGGTGAAGGTTCATCAAAGAGGACCAGTCTCCTGTGCTTCATCTGTGGGTAGGAATCATAGAATCATAGAAAGGCTTGGTTGGAAGGGATCTTAAAGATGCCCTACCCCCTCCCATGGGGAGGGGTGCCACCCGCTAGACCAGATTGCTGATGAACAATGGATGGTTTCATCCACAGAGCGGACTGAAAGTGCTAAACTTGGAACTCTGCTCAGTCACCCACTGCAGCAGGATTTCTCTGTACATAGCCTCTAGTGGGAGTCTACAAGAAGGAGGCTGTTTGGCCACTCTATGCTCAGTTTTTGGCACTGGTCATTAAAACTTGGGTATCGCCTGTTGCACCTATTTAGTAACTGACTACTGGTTTAAGCCTTTCTTTCCCTAAGAGACGTGTCATTTGGGACATTCAGATCCTGAGGCATGCTAATTAAGAGCATCTGGCCTCTCCTGATGAATATGTCTCCTTTTCTGGCTTGCAAAATTGCAGGTCCAAAATTATTCGCCAGCCTTCTTGCCAAGGACAGTAATGTTGAAAGGCAGTGGCCCAACACAACAAAATTTCCTGGGGTTAAACCTTGGGTACAGAGAATTCCTAGGGATAATGCTCTCAAGGGGTCCCCAGTCCAAGTAACAATATATTAAAGAAAGATTAAACTTCTGATCATCACATGAGCCTGCAGTCCCTTTCTCAGAACCTGATTTTCCATCTCTACACATATAAAAAAAAAATTTAATAATGCAACATGAATGTAAAATACACACTCCTGTATTCACTCTGCATGGATAAAAAATTAATTCTTCTGTTTGTTATGATAGTGCAGACAGATCTTTCGTAACAGGATCTCAGAAACCAAACATCCTCCTTCCCCTCCCTTTTTGGTGAGCCGGGGTAAAAAGAAAACAGATGAATAGCCTCATTTACCGTTTTCGACACGTAAGTTGTACTTGTATTCATGCAGCTGAGACTCTCCTCATTGCAGCAGCCTCCACATCTGAACACATTCACACAGGGAGGCTTGAAAAATTTGTTGGTTGTTGTACCCAGCTCTTTGGCAACTTCCACACAGGTTTCCCTTGGCACACACTGGGTCTTTTGCCATTCTTCGTCTATGACTGGAGAAAACACCATTTTTATGAGCAATCATGGCAAGGTTAAACCTCTTGATTAGTGAAGCAGAAGCATTATATAAATAAAAATTAAGTTCTGGCAGGCCATTTGCACTTATTTGGATCAATTTGCGCTTATTTGGATCAATCTAAGGACCAGAGAGAGTCTGAGTGCAAAATTATCCCAGTAACTTACACCAGCTGCACTGGCAGAGAGGTTGTTGCATTTATCTGCCTTTAGCTTTCAATGCAAATGACCAAAATCTCTGTTAATTCCAGCAGATTTCATAGAACTGCACTGGTTTCCCTTAGCTGAGAGTCCCCAGCTCCACAGTGTCTATCTGACAAAGCTGCCCCACACCCGGTTCCCCTTTGCTCCAGGGCAGCCTTCCTTATTGTCCTTTTATCCTCTCTCTGAGTGTGCCCCACGGCCGGCTCAGTAGAGCCTGGGCCTGAGTGCAAGAGCACATTAATGATTAACAGATCCTGGTCAGAGGGAATTAGTACTCCTGGTGGATGTCAGCCAGAGAGCACCCTTTCCAAAGTGCCCACTGGAATCCAAGACAAACAGTCTCACACCTCAGTACCATCAGGGGGGTCAAGCCTGAATAGCAGGAATATGAATTCAAGTGTGAGTTGTCTATTCAAAACACCGTGGCATCTTTCAAATACTGAACTGTTGTAGACTAGTAGGCCAGGCTTGACTGATTTGTCAGATTCTGACTGTGAGAAGGAATAACACATTAACTGCCTGAACCAGACAGAGAAAACAGTGACATTTACATAATACAGGCTTGAGCTTTGTCAAGAGGTGGCCCTCCTTTTTTTGCCTTTTGCTAACTTGATTCAAGTTATGGAGTTCCTCATGAGTCATCAATGCTTATGCTTTAAGTTCTTCTTAAAATGATGAAAAACATTTTTCCTCTCTACCCCCTACGTCAGGCTTCTGAAAGATGAAAAGTCACTCTTATACTATTAAAAAAAAGCTCTCCCATTGCAGTCCACCTCCCTTCTGTTGTAAAATCAGTACCTACATTTACAGTGAAGTTCTGAAAAAGGAAAAGTTCTGGAATACTTTTAATATTTAATAATATTTTAATACTACATGCTATACCTTGCCTTCAGATGAACATCTATTTTTCTCACTCCTGACTTTCCTTTTGTTATTTTTAACTTTTTCTTCAACTGACTTTGTGTATCTAAATTATTTTGTTTATTCCTGCAAAGTCCTTCCACAGGGTTGATTTGCTCCATTTTTCAGTAATGCAAAGAGTACAGGAAATAAGAGTTTGATGTCTGAATTGTGAAGAAAAGGCATAAATTAAGAGAAGAATAATCATTAAAATTATTAGAATTTTCTAGAGTAATGTTAGTCTATCAAAATAGCAATCTAATCCTAACATTAAAATAGAAAATAAAGTATTTGCCAAACCCGTTAAGGTATGTGCATGTAACCACTTCAGATGTCACTTCAATGAGCATAAGCATCAGTGACCTTTCCAGCTACACACATCCTCACTTTATTGACCACTTCTTTAGCAGAAGGGTTGTTAAAGAAACTGGCCTCCAAGGAAGTGGGTGTCACATCTTGTTCAGAAGCCCCATGGTCACCCTGATCTTTTCTGTGACCAAGCACAGGGCAGTTGCTGAGAAATTTGGCTGAGATACAGTCTCCAGCTTGAAAGTGCTGCAGTCCTTCGTGACTGAGCAGCTCAGGGGAGACCTGTGATTAGATGAAGTAACAAACTTACAGTGAATTCATTGTTAAAGCTTTAGAAGGAGGAACAAAGTCCTGAATTTTCCCAGATAGAGTTTGGAGTGCTGTGGAAGATACTCAAGCAAAACAATGACGAGTCTTGACCCAGCTTTCTCATCAAAACATTTTATTAAAACAAAACAGATACCCTTGGCAAAAAGGTCACTGCTTAATGACTGGAAAGGGTGTGGGAAAGAAATACATGTTTATGGGCTTGTTTTTTTAAAACGGAGTTTGAGTACCTTGAACATATTAATATATTAAAACAAAAGTAGTTTCTGTCCTGGGATAATTCCACTTTGAATGGAAGAATGGAGAAGATGGCCCAATGGGCTTTTTTTAACTTGAATTTCAGCAACTTGACTTTTAATGAGAAAGCTGATATCTCTGTGTCTAGAGTCAGACTTTCAAAGGGAAAATAAGAAGCAACCTAATAGCTGTTCCAAACAGAGAAGTGTATCTATATGGCCATAGTAAAATAGAACCACAGAACAGTTTCATTTGGAAGGGACCTTAAAGATCATCTAATTCCAACCCCACTGTTGTGGGCAGGAACACTTTC
Source organism: Dicrurus megarhynchus (assembly GCA_013399195.1). Lineage (NCBI taxonomy): Eukaryota > Metazoa > Chordata > Aves > Passeriformes > Dicruridae > Dicrurus > Dicrurus megarhynchus. The sequence goes on along the minus strand of VXAD01007708.1, from coordinate 606,829 downwards.
CTCTAGACCAGGATGCTTAGTGTTCCTTCCAGCCTGGCCTTGAACACTTCCAGGGATGGGTCATCCACAGCTTCTCTGGGCAACCTGTTCCAGTGTCTTCCTAATACCTAATCCAAATTTACTCTCAGTTTAAAGCCATTCCCATCACTGCATGCCCTTGGGAAAGGTCCCTCTCCAGTCCTCTTGTAGCTCCTTCTTCAGTACTGGAAGGCTGCAATTAGATCTCCATGGAGCCTTCTCTTCTCCAGGCTGAACAGCCCCAGCTCTCTTACCCTGACTTCATAGGAGAGGTGCTCCAGCCCTGTGACCATCTCAAATTAGCCACAGCACACTAAATGGCACAGTGACCTTATTACCTGAACATTATTTACAATATAAATATTAACTTCCATTATTCTGCCTTTGAATTTCAATAAGCCCTGTCTCAGTAACATTTAATAAGGTCCCCTGTTGTCATGCTGTTTGGACAAAAGGGATATTTTAATTTTGTAGAAATGTTGGTGTTCACTAAATGAGCAATAGGAGTAGAGGATTACAGCACTTGACTCTGGGTACTCCTTCTAATAACGCTATGTATTTTTAATGTTGCTAAGTAGAATTATAAAGGTATGTAAGCAAAATGCTTATCACTATTAAAATCCATCTTAATTGTTCTTCATGTGTGTATTTGTTTTAGCTTTTTTTCTGTACAGAATTTCTGTGAAAACTGTAAAGCCGTGCCTGTGATATGAAAACCCTCTTCAGACAGGCACTTGTATACGCATTTCTGTGTTGTGGCTCAGAGAAGCAATTTAAGGCCTTTGCTCAGACATAATTTAGCTGAGTAATGGTGTGTGAATGTGGCTGGGGTTGTTGCAAAAGTAGTATTGGAACAAAATCAGCAATATCTGATTTCCCAAAAGGAAAGTGATATGATAATATCACGTTAGGGTAAAGACAACAAAAAGATTATCTCAGCCTGTCCTTCATTAGGCTACAGTTTAGCTTTGCTGTAGGATGTCCATTTAGTAGACCAAAATATAGTAACTGATCCTTTGTTTTACATTCATGAATATGTAATGCATCTTGAGCATCACAGCTACAAGGAAAACTATTCATTCTTGCTCCAGATAAGGGAGTAGGTTGTGATTCTCCACTTTCAGTTGCTGGTTGGTTGCTTCAAGATCTACTTTTCTCTGGACAAACTTCCTCAAACAGATTGAGGTTAGGACACCACCTTCTTTCTCTCAATTTGCACACAGACACTGCTGCTGGTGCAGTGCCTTATATCAGAGCATGCCTAATAAAAAAGGGATTTCTATGCCTGCAGTAAAGTTCATTCATTTCTGCAAGCAAGTTCTGAGATGTAGCACAACGCTGCTGTCCAGCCCCTCAGCCAGTCATTCTGACCTGCTTTTTGTCCATTGACTTATCTTTCTTTTGTGGACTGACGAATCCCTGCATAGTACATCTTCCCTTTGGAGAGTATGCAGAGGACAATAAGCCTGATTTGGCCACAAAACAGGGAGGTGTACTCAGGCTGTCATCTGACATTTTTTCATACAAAGAGTCATTTTCCAGTAATGCCATGTTGTTTCCAGTATGGGTGTATTCTAGGAACCCCCCTACTTACTTAGCAGTTTACTGCACACGAATCAGGGAGGGGTCTTGAAGCTGAGGTCAGACTTGGCCACAAACCTGCACCTACCTTTCAGTGTGTCAATATCATAGAAAGCAGCAGCAAATCTGGTAGAGCGATGTGAAGCAGAGCGGGAGTCTAAGTTGGCCAGGCTCTTGAGTTTTAGCCTGCATTTCCACAGCTTCCAGTCCTCAGAGTGAGTGATGTGAAGCAGCTCTTCCAGGCTGGATGCTCTCCTAATCTGCTGCTCTGACCGCTCCAATGCTGACAGAGATGTCCTCTGCAAGGAAAGAGGGAAGTCAGAAAGCCAGTACTTTACAGCTTGTCCCCAGTGCAGCACGTGGAGCACTCGTACCAAAAGGCAGCACATTACTGAGGACGTTTGAGGGTACCTGGGAAAACAGCAGCACACAGAGATGTCCCAGGCTTGCACAGTGCCCAGCACCAGACTGACCTGCAGGATCTCTGCCCACATAAATTGGGAAGGGGAGATACCCACTTCTTCACCCTCCTCATCACAGCCCTCAGAACTATTTGACAAATGCAGACTTTACTGTGTCCCTGATCTCCAGGGAACCTGGCAGACACTGATCACATCACTGCTGTGCCTGAGCTGGCCAGTCATGCCAGACTGAATCCCAGGTCATCCTACAGGCAATCTGAATCAGTTCAGCTGGTGAGCCCAGCCCATGTGCCTCTGCAACAAGCCACCTTGGGTGCCAAAACTCTGCTTCCAGCCATGAGACATCACTGCAGGGTCAGGTGATACAGCTGGAAGCTGCACCAAGTACGAGGGCCCATCCACATGGCAGGCAAACACAGCATGTTGCAAAGCACAAGATGCATCTGACACCTCCCGTTCTGACTACGCTTGGGTCCTGCCCAAGTCAGCCAGCATGGCCTCGTGTCCAGCCTCAGGGCTGCGGCTGTGCAGCAGCATCAGCACAGTCACTGCATTTTCCACCTGTGTGATGTTCATGACCACTCTGCTCCCATTGGAGAAAACTCCCTACAAAGACCTACACCATCAGTTTGAAGTTAATAGTCACTTTTAAAATAGCTGTGTAACACTTAATATTGCACAGAATCCCGTAACAATATTGCTTTCTTTGGCTGCTGCTTTCTGACATCTGTGTTTTGCCTTTATCAAGACATTGAGTATTTATTTCCACTGACTCACCAGATCTGCTGAAAACATTGTCTCCAACACAAGTAAGAGGTTATCTTTGTAAATGTCTGTGTTGCACTGGTGCTCTCTCAGCTGTACTCTCTGGTCATACAGTGAACTGTATTTTTTGACTTGCAAATAAAGGGCTGCAGTGCCAGCTGTCATAAATAAAATTCCAGCTCTTTAAAGCAAAGCTGTAGTACAAGAGGCTGTTGATGAGGTGTGTAGCAGACAGCAGTCTGAGCCATTAGAGAGTGAGTGTTCTGTACAGATCAGGGGAAGGGGTGAGGGAAAAGACCACCTATAACAGGAAGGTTTTTAGATGAGATCTGAAATCCAAGCACTGAGTGCATCTGTTACTTGTTATAAAAACATCTGTGGCATGTATTTTGCAACAATACAGATGTTAGCCTGTACACATGGGCCAAATTTGTTTTTGGGTATATACCTTGCACTGACCTAAAATTCCCTAAGTAGTTAACTCAGAAGAAGTTGTTTGCTCTCTTTTTATGCCCATACAGAACATTATATTGTGCTCTAGCATGTTGCCATGTTTCATTACAGAGATGGCTGCTTCATAGGTGAATGATTTCTCATGCATTTCATATGTGGTAAAAACTGGAAACCCCATCTCAGTACTTGCGGACAAATAGCTCAGAAGGAATGTGAATACTTAGCACCAGTGACTGAATTTCAAGACAGATTTGCAAACAAGATACCCAGAATTTTGCTGATCCAGGAAAGCTGAAATTCAGCTTGAGGTCAGTGCGTCAAGAGTTATTTGTTCTAAGAACCGCAGCCTATGTTCACTCCCATTCACAAACTGTCTCCTTGCTCTTGCAAAACATGCGAGTGTAGGACCAGCACTGGCATGGTAATGGGACCAAAGATATCAAAACTGAACTCTATTAAGCATTAACTTTTTTCCCTTTTCTCTGCGGTAAAAAAAAATGTTCTAGCTGAATCAGCATCCAAGACTTCTAAACTAGACTGAATCTACAGACAACCTGTAAAATGAGATGATAGCATTCTGGAACTTAGAAGATATATCCCTGAACTTCTTGTAAGAGTCAGCAGTTTGGGACGACTAGCTTGTCAATTTCTTTTACTTATATATCAAGAGGTTTTGTTAGTCATAGAATCATGGAATTGTTAAGGTTGGAAAAGACCTCTAACATCATCAAGTCCAACCATCAACCCAGCACCACCACTGTGTTCACCACTAAACCAAGCCCTTAGTATTATATGAGCAAAATAAGATTTAAACCTAAGATAAAAGAGTACAGAAAAAGTAGCAATGCCTCCTCATGGTAAGCAATGATCACTGATTTTATCTAAAGCAAGAATTTGTACTGTTTTAAGGACTTTTAATTTTTAAAGCTATACAAATTCCATAATGTGGACAGAATACAATGAAATTAATAAACTTTATGCCTTCACAAGTACTATTGTGTAGAAGGGTCATTAGTAGAGGTCATTTCTATACCAAAAAAATGCATCTCCAATAGGATTTTAATTCTGGCAATTAAAAATAACCACCTCTGATATTGATGCATAATAGTGGTACTGGCAAAGCCTGCCTGTGTATTCAGGTTGTTTCTTCTCTCACTACTTTTCACATTTTGGAAATTGGAGGGTATGGTCAAAGGAAAAGCAAGGAGCAGTGCTCATTGCAGTATTGCATCAGAAATGTATCCTAATTAACCTAACCATGATCATCCAAAACTCACACAGAGTTACCACTTCTCTGTCACATCCAGCTCTGCTCAACTTTGCCTGAGCTATTCAACCCTGAAGTGAACCCGTTTCCCCTTCTCTCATCATGTTTCCTAACACCTGTCCAAGCTCTGCAGTTTGATGGGATTGCTTGTTGCCTACCATGATAACAAAAGTATAATTGTATTCCTTCTTCTTCTATTTGAGTTCTTCCTGGAGGGAACAGATTTTGCAGCTGAATTTTTAACTTCATTGTCCAGTACAGCATTTCCTGATGCCCTTTCCCATAACAACAGCACTGAGATAAAGTGCAGTCTTTGCCACTGAGCATTGCTAACACTAGGCAAGATGGTGATCTGAAGGCACTGCTGGTGTTTCAGGGAGGCCTGAATCTCATGTAGTTGTAGGTTTTTACAGGGGGGGCATCTATTTTGTTTGTGAGCTGGTTGCCCTGAGCTCCTTCTGTAGCAAAGACAGAGAAATATAGACACTTTTAGAGCATGATTCATTTGAAATCACACTGAAAGTCTTTTTGGTGGGTGACCAGCAAAGCCAGGCTTGCCAGATCACAAGAGATATCAGTATGGTAGATCTTTGGTCAAACATACCTCAACACAGCTATCTGGGGTATAAAAGATCTGAAGAGAAACACCAAATTTTCTTCCAATCTTGCTAATTATCAAAACAGGGACAGCGAAAAGCCCCTTATGTGTTTCTTTTGATTAATTTGAAACTACTACAATGCTCTAATCTAAAATGTTGTTCTAAAAGCTTGCTAGAGCACACAGCAGATTGTTCAGCAACCAGAAGGACATCCTCATCCTAACACACTTCGACCATAGAGATGGCTGTCCGCAACTTAAAAGCATTTGAAAGTAAAAGCTTAAAAAATGAAAAGTGTAGAAGGTGAATCAGCTGCATTAGCAGGACAAAGCCCTACAGCCTGAACTGCTTCTGCTGGCCACCCTCTTCCTGCAGCACAGCAGCACCAAACAGTGCATTGTCATGAAATCTTTCCAAAGCATTCATTTCTGGTCATCTTATTTTGAAAAGGACAGCACCAAATAAGAACACAGAGCCTCTTATGGTCTCAGATCATGCCATGGATGAAGTGCCCTAGGGCACCATACAGGTCTGGAGACTTCTTTCATATACTGCTGCTTAAATTCAAGCCCTGTTTAGATACAGACATACTCTGGCTGACAGAGAAGACCTTCTTCAAAGAGTGCAGCTTTGGACAGAAATGTGAATAAATGTTTCAAAATGTGAAATTGGAGGAGGGTGTTAGATTCAACAGAGTCCCAAACTTACCTGTCATGTGATCTGGAACTTTATGCCCTCTCACCTTCATAGCAAGTGGACAGCAGTTAAAACTAGCATATGATCAGGAGGGGAAATCCTCACTCAGCCACAGAGCAGGGGAAAGATACATAGGAGTCAAGCTGACATCTCACTGACATTTCTGGGAGATCCAGCTCCTCACAAAAAGCAAGAGGAACAGAACCATTGACGGACTGCTTCTCCTGACTGTAGCCATCTGCACATGCTGTTTCCCACTTTTCCCACTACTTCCCTTTTTCAATCTTTCTCTGATAACTACAATCCTTCCTTTCAGGTTCCCCTCCCATTTTCCACTCTGCTCTCAACATCTTGAACTGCTTGGATCCCGCTGTGCTTTCATGTTGTTTATTTTCACTTCTTTCCCCCTATTCTGCTAGGTGGGAGTCTAATGAAACTATCTCAGGCTGAGCTGCTCAGCCTCCTGGTCCAGAGGTACATCGATTTTTTTCCCTTCCATGCCCTCATCCAACTTTCCTTTACATTGACACAGATTTTAGTAGTCAGCTGAGGTGAGCTGTCACCATTGTGGAAGTTGTTGGTTGTAATGGTTGCAACCAATATGTGGAACTGAACTTCACTGCACTTGGCATGGTACATATAGGGAGCAAAATTATGAACTCTGGCCCCAGAAAACTTAAAATATACCTTAAGACTTGAAAGAAAAACAAATTAGACAAGAAGTCATTGGGAAAGGGCCACAGCACTGTCATTTGCCTGCTCCCAAAATGAAAAAATTACCTGTGGAGCCATATCACTGGAAAGCTCCAAATGTCCTAAACTTTCAGTCCCCATCAATGCACACCCTGTAGTTCACCAAAGACATAATGCTACTCCCTGTGGGAAATGTTTGAGTAGAATTTATCAATAACAAATATCAAAGTAGTAGGTTTAAGTAGTTTATTCTTATATCCTCAGCTTGCTGCTGCTCTTAATGTCATTTTTCTAAGTATCTTATCTAAAAATGGATCCCATTCCCCAAGATAAAAACCAGATTCATAATTAAATGAAGTCACATGTTTTTCAAAACACTGACCTCTCATATGTTCCAAAATTATTCTTCAATTCAAAGAGGAATATCTGTTTTCCTCTATTTTGGCTATGAACAATCATCAGGAAATGATAACGCAAGTTAGCATTGTGATTTTTGGATAATTACAACTCTTGTTCTTCCAAAAGAAACCATAATGGGCTATCTGTCTTCTCCCTAGCAATCTTAGATTCCAGGAAAACCCTAAAAGTAGTCAGCATTGGAAAGGAACAAGAGAAAAAGCAGTGATACATTCAGTGGCCTTTCCCGCCTTGGACACTGGCTAAGATCAGACACTGAGTTCATTTCCCCACTGATTTATGCTAGTCCAATGTTTAGCTTATGCATCGTGTCATACAGATGCACAATCCCACAGACAGCCTGCACTGTTCAAACCAGGCTCTTTCTTAAGTATTACTATTGACCACATCCCATCAGGGCTGCAGCTCTGCAGTTTGCACCATTTCTCCATCCTTGACTAGCTCCTGGATTTCCTGCTTAGGAAAAATACATCAAAATGATGTCTAAGAAAGCTGACAGAACCCACCTTTGCAGAACTCCTTTGTTTTTTGCATGTGCTGCTCTTTTCAGCCTGACACAGGTGGTCTTTGCATTAATGTTGTGTTTCAAGACCTCCTGGAGGTATTTTGAACAACAGAGGAAAGACGTGGAGTACAGCAGTAAAAAAAAGGCCTGCTAAGGTCCCAAATTTATTTGAAGACCTATAGCATAAATACATGTGAGGTTGTATTTAAGAAAACAGATGCATGAATGATCTGCATTATTGCTGATGAATAATATTTTGTGCGCATGGGAAGGTAAAAATAAAAATTGATTGAAATCCATATTTTGCTCAGTCTGCCCGCATTTCACTCTGTACTCAAGCACACTCACAGACCCAGGAAACACGTCCTGAAAGCTTTACATATATGTCTACTTTCCTTAAGCCCCAGCCTCACAGTCTTTCTCCACAGCAGGACATAAACCTCTGCTTAAAGCTAAATGTGTAAGAACTCTTCTGATAAGGAATGTTTTTCTGAGTTAGGGTCCCAGATAGTATCATGGCAAGCGCTGCATAAATACCAATGGAAATTTTCAACATTACCACTGTATCTGGGGCCAGGACAAATGATTAAGGAACCTCTCGATAACCTTGCACTGTTTTATGATCCATCCTCTCAGAAGCTAAGCAACAGAAAGAAGGTAAAAGATTTATCTTGCCAGCAACAGCAGATTGTAGCTGCATAGCAGTCATGATTCTCTTAATGCCATTGTGTCACAAACTTGGCCAAACAGGCTTAAGGTAAGGTCAGACTAAAACTTTCAAAATTAACCGATCTGTGGGGTGGAAGTTTTGTCTCAAAGTGAGGGCACCTGAGCACAAAGAGTACCGGCAGCACGTGAGGGCATTTTGAACCTTTATGCCAGCGTTGTGTGCTTTACGCAGCTGCAGCAACTGCATTCGGTTCAAGAGAAGCCACGTAGAAGACAAAGACTTGATGCAACCAGAAAGTGAATTCCCCGTTCCAGTGCTGCCTGAAGGCTAATCTCAGAACTAGATTCAAACCAGTTTAAATACTAGGTAGATGAATCATCACCACATGAAAATACCAAGGAATTTTGCTTCTACGTATACTACTCCTGAAAACAACCTCCTTTTCTTCCATGATGCATCCCCCAAGGTGTTTTTACCACAGTGTATAATGTGATTATAGTTGCAGGCTCATCTTGTGGAGCTCCCTGCCACCCCACAATTATCAAAAATAAAAAATAATCTACTTCTATGATTCTATTCACCCAAATGAATATGAACTATTTATCTGAGACTCCTCTTATAGAAAATGGAGAAAAATAGGTGCACTGGGCGAACATTCATCTCCTTCTAAAGCCTGTTGAATTAACTGTGCCTCCAAACTGCCTCTTCCTCTCCACTGATGCTGAAGGATGAATTGGCAGATCACCAGCTCAGCTGTAGTGAGGAGACCTGAATCCCACTCACCGGAGAGTAGTCAAATGAGATTAAATAACCTCTCCTAATCCAAAGTACAAGCAATTTACAAGATACACAAATATAACTATCCAGGAAGTGCAACTGTACCAGGGTTAGAAGGACCTGGGACTGGCTGAAGGCCAGCACTGGCAGAGGAAAGCACTCCATTCCCTGTCTCAAAGCCACAGTGTAGTTGCCCAGCCATGCTGTGGCTCACAGCACACAGACTGTGAGTTGATGTGGCCAGGGAACTGCAAGGGAGTTCCCATGGAAAAGTTTTGTTCTCTCTTGGCAGGAAAATGAAGCAGCTCCTGCCATTGTGAAGGCAACACAAAAAACTACATTTTCCTGGTAAGAATAACAAGCTTGTGTAGAGTTTTTGCATTAAGAAGAACTATTTTGAGGGTTTTCATCATTATTAGTAGTATTTTTAGCATTATTGCGTCTCTTATGAGTTTGGAGTCAGGTACAAACACAAAATAAAGAGATGATACCTAACCTGGTGTCTGTAACCAAACCAAAAGGTGAGAGAAAAGAGAGGAAGGCATTCATCCAAAGGGAGTACCAAGGAAACACAGAAGATATTGCTCAGAGTGACGGGCCATGATTTTGAGGTAGCAGGGGCTCAACCATTGCCAAATTTTATCATAACAAATATTGTCTATAATACAGCATCTTGTATCCTTGGGGTGTTGCATAATGGGTAGTGAAATAGTGAATCTTCTGCAGCTCGAAAATATGAGGCTTGGAGGAATGACTTACAGCCGTATCAACAAGCAACTGCATCACCCCATAAACATCTACCATGAGGCATCTAACTCTGCCACATGTCTGACACATATTAGCATGCAGTAATTTTATCATCACATTGTATTTCATTTCTGAGGAGAGAAAGAGCATCTACTTTTCAACAGCTCCAGTAAAATAATAATTTTGATTCTCTGTCAGCTATGAACTTCTGATATATGAGGTTGCATCCCCGACTGTATTCCTTCTGGAAGCATGATTGCACATTATTAGTGCACGAATAAGCTATTTTTAATTATAGTGAACATAACCACAGAGAGAAAAAACAATTAGATATTTTGACTTCCTACTAAAATTGTTCTCTGAAACATGATGGGCTTGTCATGGGATTTTTAAATGGCTATTACAGTCTTTGTCATCTCAGAAGCATGGATGAAATTTCAGGAGCATGCAGTACTTCACTCTGCCTTCAAATGTTGTAAACTAATACTCAAATATCTTCTAAAAATGTTTCATCTCTCTCAGTGCACTGCCTTGTCCAGACTGAACATTCATTTGATCATCACAGTTACAGCATTAATAACCTGAAGGAGCATTCTGTTTATAGTGGGGACAAGTTTAGGCCCTGTGAGGCGAATTTCCAGCTGGCACTTTTTAAAAAGGGTGATTTCTCCACCGAGAGCTGTATTGGAAACATACAGCTATATTGTCCAAGTATATAGCAAAAAGTATGCAAAGGGATGAAACTTCTCTCCTGAAAAAGCTCAAGGACTGAAGAACAGGCACAGGAAAATTTTCTTCCCTCATCCACAATCTGTGCAAAACCTCTCTGCAGTCTGCCTTGAGAGTTAGAGAGTGTTGGCCTTGGCTGTGCATCCTCTCAGGAAAGGGTGACTGTGGATTCACAGCACTTCATCCTGAAGTCCTGTGTGCCATGGCTGCTGGAAGAGAAACTGCACAGAGCCCTGCCCTGCAAGAAGAGCAGTGTAGAGTTGCCAGAGCACAGAAAGAAGGACTGACAGGTATGTTACTTGTGGGTTTGGAAGGAACATGAAATGGTCACACTAACAGTCTGGCCAGGTGTTGTGTGAGGTGGCAGGGGGCTGACAGGGAGACATTGGTCTGAGGCTGTCACATTTCTCACTGATACATTTGTGAAGTTTGAGGGCCTCTTTTGCTAAAACCTTGTCAGAACACTTTCTGACTGAGACACAAAGCCAGAGGAGGAGGAAGTTCTAGAGAGCTCCTCCTCATGTTCAGTGTGGTAAAAAGCTTCCTCCAGACACCCCTTCTTATGAGTCTGTCTCTTGGGCTCCAGTTTAACTTCCACTGAAGAAGGAGACCTAATTACCCATTTTGTAAACTTGGTGGTCAAGGTGGTGATAAAATAGCTTCTACTTAGCTGAAGGTGATATGTTTCACAAATAAATCATATTAACTACTCTGTGGCTTCAAGAGAACAGCTGTTTTATATTTTGAGTGGCCTTTTGAACTAGAATAGATCTTTTGTGGTGCTACAGCAAACAAATCAGACTTCTTGTACTTTAGTAGCATGCTTACATTATAAAAATCCTTGGAGATGAGACATTTTGGTTGCTGTGTTCTCCCTTGAATAAACCAAAATATTCAAAGCAAATAACTGAAAATATCAGAATTGGACATGGTTTTGTAGAAGCATGAATCTCAGAATATTTCTTATAATTTTTCATGTCCAAAGCAGAGACTGATATTATTTTATCAAAATACCTCTCATAACTATATACTTTTAGCCAGTTAGGTCTTTACACCAAAATGGAGCACTTTTTTTTCCAGCCAGAAAATATTTTGAGTATCACCTACCACTCTCATTAAACAGATGCTTCTTCCCACAGCCAGGTCTTTTGGCTCTCATGGGAAACATCCCCTAGTTGTGATTTTGAAGGTACCAACATCCACTGTGCATCAGTTTGCTGGCAGTAATGGAAAAGCTCGAGTGGTAGATGAAAGAAGAGTTGGTCTGCTAAGGTATGGATTTTCTTCCTGTTCAAGCCCAGTCATCTACATTGAGAGTTTACCTTTAGGTCCCTCCTACGGTGATCATGCAAAGTATATTCACTTGGTAAGTAAAAAACCACAAGTGATTTGTCATAAGTGTCCAGTGTGGTAACTCACTGATATGTCCTAAATTCTACTGACAGCCTTGAGAGTCTTAACAGTACATTTTCTGAACCTCGGCTCGTATGCTTGTTCATATGGTCTTGCATTGCTGCAATGGGTTGAGGCAGATGTGCTGCTCAATACAGAGCACAGCTAGAACCGTATCACTTCACTGTACACAAGGTTAGGTGCTGGCCTAACACTATGACAGGGTGCACACATCAAAAATAGCATATTAAATGTGTTTACAAAGAGCGTGTCCAGGCTGTAGTCACTGTCTCTTGATATTTGTCCATTCCTTGGAAGTCACCAGGGCTTGGGGAGTGAGTTTGGAGTGGCTCAATAACAGAGACCTGGATGAAAACAGATGACTATGTATTCTTTTAATACTTGAAAATATTTTTTAATGTGATGAAGGGTCCTTCAGTTAGCGCTTTCATTGGGTTTTGGGCTTGCCCCAAGACACTTTAATAAATGTTTTGGAAGTGTGACTAGCCAATTGGACAGCTGGGTTTCAAAATGTCACTTCACAAAGCAAAGCCATTGCCAACACTGAATGAACTTATGTTACCGCAGTCACATGCACACATTTTCCTGGAATTGTAGTTTTTCTTGAGTAATGTTTCCCTCGCAATTCAGAAAAGTATCCTAACATGGTTTCTGAGTCACACTGCTAATTAAAGTGAAAAGTTTTGCCTGTCTTTATGGCACATTCTCAATGTGCAAAGTGACATATGATATAGTAACATGATGCAACTTTTTCGCAATTCAACATGACTCAAATAGAATTCCCTCCCCTGCCGCACTCGAACAGTGACCACGCTGCAGCCGGTGACCGTGAATTCTCAAACCCAACACAGCATGCTTCCCGTGAAAGCATGGCTCAGGCAAACCCACCCTGGCATCCCGAGAGTGAGGAAGGCAGTCACCCCTTTCCGAACCCATTCATGTGGTGCCCACGTTGGGTTGCCAGATCCCACGAGTCCCGCTGCACGTTGTTTGTGCTCAGTAGGGCTCTGTGGAAGCAGAACGACCCTAGATGGCGTCCTACCACCAGCCGAGTGGCCGCACACCTTAAATCACCTCTGGGGGGAAAATATGAAAGATACGCAGCTGTCCTTCATAAAGGAAGGAAGCTGCACTTTTCCTAATGCAAGGAAGCTAAAATAGCCTGTGCAATTGTTCTGCTGTTCATCAATACAGAAGCCCATCTCCTTTGCGAGGATGTTAAAAGAAAATTCTGCTTGGTCTTCCCATAGGCAAAGGGCGTCTGTGCAGCTGTAGTGGGGGCACTCAGCATTTTGTTTCCACTCCTCAAATCCCAACAAGATGTATGAAGATTTGCAAAGCATGCTGGGGAGGTAGGAAGCAGGTGGAGAAGTAGATAAGGGAATGGCACATAGTGAGAGGAATGAGAAATTTCTCAGGAATAAGGGTTTCTGTAGGAATGTTACCATATGAGATTTACTTCACTGCAGCAGCATATCTCAGGTAGTTTTTCCCCCTCAACAATACAGTCATTTTTGGGACTACATCTCAAAGCCAAGTCCAAGAAAAGGCAAAGGCCAGTTTTGTAGCTGGACTTACTTGCCCTGGGAGGAAGGCCTAAAAGAAACACAGATCCCACTGTGTGATAGCTATAAAAAGTAATGTACAAGTTTACTTGTGGGAATAAGCATAAATGAATTATCACCTACAACAACCGTACCTTATTTATTTTTCCCAAATGCCAATATGGTGTCCACAGGAGATAAGACACAAGTAAACCTTGTCTGGAATAGGGGCAGTGTTGATCAGAACAAAATCTGCAGACACCATGGCAGAGGTCTCACAAGCCAGAGTTTGCACCAGTTTGTTTTCCTGTTTTCAGGCAGACATTTTCTCTGTTTGCCTCCTGTGGGAGTCTGCACTGATACCACCGCACCAGTGGTTAGAAAAAACACAAATGCCTGTGGGGAGAAAGCACTAGTAGGCTGCAGAAAACAGAAACAAGCAACATTTGCTAAGCCTGAGCTGATGGCTTGTTTTGGTTGCCTTCAGACCACTAATTAACAAAAAGATGGCCCACTGCCCTCTGAACCTGCCTTCTTGCCTCCCCTTGGTTTCACAGACTTTCAGATGTGAGCTACAACTGATGGCAAAGTTTAATTAGTGCTGTCTTAATTTCAAACTGCTGATTATTGGATTTCTCGAATGCTGCATCTGATTAATTTACACAGCCTGGTGTACTTTTCCAAGCTCTGCTCTATCCTCAGACATTACAATCCTAGCTGAGATGGACTGGATTGGATCAGCAGCTGGGAGGGATTTTTTTGTTATTTCTCATGAGCAAGAACTGTTCTTGATAAAGTGGCAGTGTGTTAGTAGTTGCCTTTCCAAACTGATAAGAGCCAAGGACGGATGCTGTGTGGCATGATAACAATACAGGATTGTTCTGTTTTCCTTCAGTGTACCTTGTCAAGACAGTAGCAGATAAGTCAGAACAAATTGGCTTTCCTCACAACTTCCCTGATAGCTTCTCACTTCTGAAGGAAAAACACAAACAATCATTTCTGCAGGAGTGCTGTAAGTATATTTTCACACATTTTTGGCTCATCATGCCTATCAGAGATGGTAATCACAGAGAATCAAAAGCAGCAGACAAAAGTGGGAGAATGAAATATTTCTGAAAACCGCAATTTCATAACATTTGTTTAGAAGAGTTTCCTAGCTTTGAAAGGAAGCTGGATTTGAGGATGAAAAGCCTCATTTAAACAGAGAAATTGTTTCCAATGGCAATTCAAATTGCTTCTTCTAGCAGTTGAGCATTTTGCTGGAATTTCCAGGGTTGCCTTTGAGGAAGAAATCCCATGCCATGAATGATTTGTTAGAATCTAACTTTTCCAGAAACTGAGCAACATTTGCAAGCAGGTTTTAGGGAGCTGTGTAGATCTATCTGAAAACCAGTGTCAGTTACAATTACAGAGACAAAAACTTACAGCCAGCTCTGCTGCTCAGGTTTCCTCACAGAGCTCTGTTTCAGTTGTACAGACAGACAGACTGCAGCTGGCTCTCAGAAATGAGATGTAAAGAGCTTCCTGCTTTCTTCTGCCCATGGTCTGATGGCTCTCCAGTATTTCCATGCCTTCCCAAGGACAAGGCATTCTCCACTTAGGTGGTCCAGGGCCTCAGGGTGATGGGGAAGTGCTGCTTCACTCTCACCAGTGGACAAGGACTATGTACCAGCTGTGTTTGGAAAGTGGCTTCCCCCTCTGGCGAGTTCACAGTGACAGGAGGCGATTAAGAAGATCTGTTTGAGCAAGAACGACCACTCGAGGCTTTAACTGTGTTTAGTGCAGAAGTAAAAACGATTTAGCTGTGGAAAAGGAGTGCGTGTAACAGAAAGCAGCCATGTTTACCTCCCAGCTAAGCCCATCTATCCCCTCAGTCTTTTGATCAGAAAGCAGCTTTGTGGTTCAGGGACACTCCTCAGGCCTATTCACTGCAGATTTCTTTTTAACAAAACCAAAGGAGGGTTCAACATGTGGAGAACACCTCTGCAAAAGGAAAAGGTTGTGACTCTGTTTAACTTGGGAGTGATCAGTTGTCCCTTTCTCTTGCTTGTCCCCCAACACTTCATTAATAATGTGAAGCTGCAGAATAGAGCAGGGAGGAATGAGACTTAAGTTCTCAGAGATCAAGACTTGCAGCCTCATTAGAGAGGCAGTTTTAGTGTTGGAAGGCAGAAGCAGCTCTGATGGATTGTTGGCTTTTCTTGGCAAAAATTTGCCTCAGCTCTGATGAATATAGGGCATAGTTCTTCGCATCTAATTGTAAAATTCTGGAAAAAGTAGTTTATGTCTGTTGCTACTCTAGGAGAGGAAAAATTTGAGGGGGAGAGACAGAAAGAAATTTGCGGTTCTCTAGCTGAGAGGTTCCAAAACGTAAGAGACTGTTGGGACAAAAACTTCAATAAGGAATTTTTAAAGCATTTCCTGATGAAAAAAAACTTAAAAAAAATAATTCTCAGCCTTCAGAAAATGCACGTGGAAATCTAACTCTTCCATGAGGACTTAATATGTTAGGTTGGCATCCTGAACCAAGCCACTGGCGCACAAGGGCCAGCCTTGACATCAGTTCAAGTCTGGAGCCGAGCCCTGTGGGACACCTGTGTGGCTGTGCTGCCCCTGTCTGCAGCTGCCCACTGCTTCCCACCATGAGCCTGTGCTCTACTTGTGCCTCAGACCGCCAGACGCTCGATGTTCAGGCTGAAACTTTCCATACCAGATGTCTGCCTCAAAATTATTTTAATAATTTTTTTTGCTTTCTCTGTCAAAATGGTTTGACCGCAGTGGAGGATGAAGCTTCTCCTTTATCCGCGCAAAAAATTTTTCTGTTTCCCTACTGTGAATCACAGACGTGAATTTTGGACACCTGAGGAACCTTTTCTGGCCCAGATGTGTCTACTGCTATCTTTGAAAAGAATTCACCCAGAGGTAAAAGCCTCCAAGAGCAGCAGCAGAGACCTCCCAGGGCTTTGCAGCAGTCAGGTCCTGGGCTGATTCCAGTCCATTCAGGAGTGGAGCTGGACATGGGTGCAGGCCACCCATGGGTGCAGGTCCAGCCTATGGGGCTGAGAGCACAGGACCTGTCTTTCTTCCCCCTCAGGCCACAGGAATGTGGCATCCAGGGATAAGAACCTGCTGGATTTGTGTGTGGGAGGGGAAGGAGATGAATACTGATGGAAGAGGGCAAGACCTGGCCGAGGAGGCTGACATCATCTTTGGAGATCAGAACTAGAAATGGGTCAGGAAAAGGAAAGTTGGGAAAGTTAAAACCACAGGGCCAAAGCAAGAAGCTATGGATGGAGAAGGGAAGGTGGAACCATGGTCAGATATGACTGGAAAACAGAAGTGTCCATTAGGGCGGTCTCTGAGGAACTTGGACAGAACTCCTGAGGGTCTGAGAGAGACGGAGATCCCTATCCCAAGGAAGCAAGTGGGAAAAAGGGTGGCACTTGGATAGCACAAACGAGACCAGTGAGAAAACTGAGTCCCTGAGTCCTGGAAATGAGGGAACAAAGGTCAAATGCTGTGAGTAGAACAGGTCAGGAATGAAGAGAGGAAGGAGGAGCTCTGACAGGCAAGGATTACATGTACATGGTGGGGAAAAGGGATTCCTGTGCCCAAAAGAGGATGGAGTTTTTGAAGGGTTAGGAAAAGCCAGCTGCCATGGAGATACTTGCTGGATCATGGCAGCTTGTACATAAGCTTTTTAACACTCATACCTTTAATCAGGATAGTTGAAGGGGAATAAGAGAATATTTAAATCCTTAGCCCCCTGAAACTCTACCACACTGACACCACCTGATGGTTTAAACCACAAGCAGGTTTAAAATTTCAGGTGTCCTGGGCAGAGATCACCTAACTTGGATTCATACAATGGGGGATAGAGCAGGTTGCTGGTGCCTAACCCCTCCTAGGTCTCATTAGTTGTGTATTACCTGAATCCTGACCTTGAGGGTTTTATCCAGGCAATACTGCTGTTGATCTTAAAGAACTTTACAAAAATAAGGTAGGGTAGGTGAATGCAATACATAATTTCTGTGTACTGCAAACTCATTGTGAGGTGCAAATGGTAAAAACAGCCATAACCCTGTGTACCATCCAACACTGTAACATGAAGGGCTTTTTGTGGTGTATTTCCACATATGTACACACACAGAAGCCCACAGGTCATACAGGAGAAAAAAACCCAGAAAGCAAACATCTTATGTAAAACATTAAAAGAAAAACAAACAGTTTAGCCAAAAATCTCTGTCTATACCAAAAGAGCCAGATCAAGCAGAAAGCCAGTCTTTTCCTTTCAGCAATCAGCAGCCAATGCCAGTGAAATACAGCATTTGAGTGTGATACCTTTTTGAGTGCGACCTATTAGATTCCTTTAGGATAGTCTTGGAAACGGTCAGTCAATTGTTTTAAGAACTGTAGCCTGTGGCTAAGCTGGCTGCTTGACAGTGGTAGCCAAATTTCAGTGAAAATAATCACAATTGTACCTATGTTGGATGGACAATCCTATCACAGTGAATAAACTGTAAGCCAGTGTAAGCTGGCAAGAAGAGCTCTTGCATTTACTCTAGGCAAAGTGGATATGGATTCAAAGTTTATAATTAAAGGAGTTTCTAGTGGTTTTACTATTGTGCTGAATAAACTTGCATCCCACACGAGGACAGAATTATCATCCCTGCCAATTCTAAAATGGTTACTATTCTGTATTAGAAAGCACATTCTGGTTTAAATACAGTGATTCCTGCAAGTATGAAACTGGTGATTTGTCATGCAGCGAACAAAGTTAATGCATTAAACAAGGCTGATTACTCTGGTCCGAATGCCTTCAAAGAATTGATTGCTGAGGTTGTAAGTTAAAAGCTTGTGAACAGTCAGCAGGCATCAGTCATCCTGAGGCACACATTGCTCACCACTGCTGACTAATTGGGCTGGCAGCAGCAGTCTGCAATTAGGCACACAACTTAGCATTTCTTTTCTAAAGCACAGGTCAGCATGCAGCAGGCTCACAGACTAGTGTGTGGTCATTGCTTGCAAGCAGGAGGTTTTCTGAAGTGAAAACAAAAATATTAGCTTGTTTTGCTCTGCTAGTGAAAAACAAATAATTTGTTCTGGACCACACACTGAATTAATCATTTTTGAACAGACTGCACATGTGGAAGCTTGTTCCAGTTTTTATTCTGATTTTTCGCAGTGATTGTCCTGGATATTCTCACATTGTCTCTAAGTCAGATCTGAAAAATCCTACTCTCATGGTGAGGCTTCAGCTTAAATTTTGTTTCATGTATTATATTCAGAAGAAAAGTTAATGTCCAGGCATTGTGCTTTATTATTACTAGTTGCTGTTTATTTTAAAATCCTATATAACTTTTTCTAATGAAGCAAAAGAAAAACGTTTCTCTCATATCTGGCAAACAAGTGAACAACTGATGAACACGTGTTCTTACAGGGAAAATTTCAATACCAGCATACTAATTCCTGCAATTATAAATACCTGAAATAAAAAAAATGTATTTAACAAATATTCTAAATACTCTGACTCACACTTCTTTTTCAGATTTTTCTTTTATTTTGCATGACTGAGACTAAAATTTTAACTCAAGAACAAAGTATACAAGTACCTAATAGCTCGTAAAAAAAGTAACAAAATATTAAACAGAGAATATAAATTTAAATTCCTTGTAGATTCATTTTCCTTTATGGCTGCTAAACAACTCTGCAAATAAACCATCACCAAAGTAAAAAACAACACACATTACCAAAACAGCAAGAAACCCACTATCTTGCACATTAAATGTAGGTAATTCTGGCAACTTGTATTATTAAGAATCACAGTAAATAAAGTTCACTTGCCTTCACAGATCCATTCTCATAGTCAGATCCTTGCAGCAGATGTAGAAAAGAAACTATGAAAATATTCACAGTTGCCCACGGTTTGTACATTCTGATGTTTAAAATCCACAGGTTACTACGCAGTCGTTGTCGTACAGCTGGAGGTGTCTGTTGCAAAATGCATTTCTCTACCACCAGCACAGAAAAGAAAAGCTTCCAGAATTTCTCTTATAAACTCACAAAGGATTCCAACATCTGAGAGTAAATATCTGTCCCTTTGCTGCTGAAAACAATTGGAAGTTCCTCTAGAAAATGTAATTTCTTAGAGCAGATCTTAGATACACTTGAAATAAAATCATGATAAGGTTTTAAATAGATATATATCTGTATGTATACACATACACACTCACAAGTGATCAGGTATGGATTCCAGTTAACGAAGTTAATATATCTTCCATCAAGACACGAAGAGACATTCAAAATCCATCTGTGGTCCAGAAAATGTGAGAAATCTGCTCGATTCTGTGCTCCGTGTTACAGCAGGCTTTTAAGATGGTAGTGTAATGGCCAGTGTTTTGAGCCGAGAGCTGTAATCCAACTCTGTATTAAAACTTTTTTCACAACCTTCATGGAAGCTTGCAGAAGCATGTGTCTTAAATCTGATACAGACTTTGGCAGTAACACAGGCAAATTTTGGCTCAAATCCCATTTTCTTCCTACCAATAGCATAGCAGTTTTAAAACTAACTGATGCAATCTAGACTCCCATTATTTTAAAGAAGATTACCTGAAACATGAAACTTCAGCACACGTTCTTACACCACACACATATTTTAAGTTACTTCTCTGAAGAAAAAAAAAAAGAGGGAGGGAAAGGAAAAGAGAAAGAATGACTTTCTTTCATGTGTTCTATCTTATGTGTCATAGGGGTTTCTGAATAAATTTAAAAAAGCAAAGTTAAGAACTATCTCTGACAACAAACAAGATTTTGATTTTTTAAAAGAAAGCTCATGAAGCTACAGATATAAAAGGACAAAATCTATTTTTACTGCAACAAAACACAACCAGAATTTCTGCTCCAAGATAAGTATGTATTTTCTCTGTATTTTTCTGCTGTTTAAAACAGAGAGCTAAAAACAGAGATCAATCATTTAAAATTATAACAGGGACAAAGGCTCTGATAATTTTGCATGTTAAATCTATACAGCAGTACTCATATATATATTGTGTTCAGGATAATAGTTCCACTCTCACATACCTTAGTGTTTGCAGAATCAGACTCTACAGTTGTTAACACAAAACAGTCATGTACATAATACCTCAGAGTCCTGGTTTCCTACCTCTGATGTCCAAACAAGCGCTCTTTTAAATACAAGTCACACTTCTCTACCTACCATTAGGTTGAATAATTTCTTCTTAAGTATCCACCACAAATGGACATTACAAAGAAAATTATTTTAATCCAGTCTTTCCAGTTGTTGTCTGTTAACTGTCATTAGGTTTAAAAAATATATATATAACTCTATTATTTTTTAGCTTTGTTTTTTCCCACTTATTTTGTGACAGCAATCTTTCTCTTTTTTTGGCTTCCCCCCTACCCCCCCCCCCCCCACTGGTTAGTACAAGGACAGCAGGAATTTCACCTCTTTGAAATGGGAGTGAAAAAGCTGCTTTGTCAGTGTACCTGCTGCTCCCCCTCATACCTCCCCTGCACCCAGCTGCCAGAGATATTCACAGTTTTGCATACCCCACGCTACAAGGGTCATCCTGTGTCTGTACTGTAAGTTACAATTAAAATTCTTTAACTGTTTCATTCAGCATTTTAAATTATTGTGTTATCTAATGCTTATGTACAGTCATCTTGACCTCATTTGATGTCTCTGTTTCACTTCTGATACTAATATCCATCTCCTTGCAGGAGCTGAAAGCCTGCTAAAAGAAATGGATATGCCTCACCTTGGATGCACAGCTTCCACGTAAGGGATCAAACCAAAAATAACCTCTGTCGGCTCAGGACTCCATGAAAATAACTTTCTGTTGACCTGCAACTAACTGGAGGGAGTGTCTGGCCATACTCATCTCTCATTTATGGGATCATTTGGAGCACAGATCCGGAATCACAGGAGAATCAAGAAGCAATATGTGCCCTCATGCCTTAAAGCCTGGTGAGTGGGATCCTTACACAGCCTGTCTCCAGCACAGTTCAGGGATGAGCTGCTCTGTTCCCCTGGCAGGGCTGGTGCCAAATGCCCACAAACCACCCTTAAGGGACCTTAAGCAATCTAGCATTAGAAAAGTAAGGCTGTTTGGTTTGGAAATGTTGGAGGGAAACACCTCAGTAGTGTTTTATTTATGTTTTAGTTCATCACTGTTACTTACCAAATTCAGCTCTAAATTACAAATACATTTGGAAAGATCAGGCCTGTATCTTTCTCAAAGCAAACCATTCATCAGAAAAGGTCACCCACCTCTGGCTTCAGGGGGCTTTTTGGCAGGAAGACTGAACTGACCCTCAGGCACTGGATGAAACTCATTTATACAAGAGCAAGTTAGATACTGCAGGCAGACCACAAAAAGTACCTAGTCTCTCCCTTAGGACTCAGATACAAAGAACAGCAAAGAAGGGAAAAAATACTTTTGTTAACTGCAGAGGACTCTAAATCTGGCTCAAAGCTGTTAGTGAAAGCAAAAGCAAAGCAAGAGAAACCAGCTGATAGGACCACAGAGCAACTCAGATAATGAATTTCTGGGAAACTGTTTTCACCATATGTATCATTGTGCCCACCCCATTCCTTACAGTTCTTGTCTCTCTCCTCAATCCCGGGTAAGAATCAGTTCTCCCTTCAGCACCACCTCAGCCCTGCTCCTTACGCAGCTTTCTCATGATTTTTCCTGCCTACTGTTTGAGAACAATTTAAATCCTTTTGTGTCGGAGCTCGAATCTCAGAAGTATGTTGAGATTATATTGCAGACTGCCTGCACCAGCAGTGAACAGACTTGCTGTCTGGCCAGACACCTCGGTTTTTGTTTAATTTATGAACACAGGTTAACAGTACACACACTCTAGTTTCTTCTTTTACCTCAGTTAGCTGTTGTAGAACCACCTGCTCAGTTCTGTGCTGGGCTGAGGTTTGTATTTCTCTTAAAACCTAGCACTGTCTAAAAAAGGGGCCTCAATAAAATTTATATGACTATTTAAATTACTTTTGTAACTGAATAATCAGCTCCACTGACATCAGCAATGCTAAATACTGAATAATGAACTGAAATTTCAAACATTTATGCCACCTTTGGGTAAGCAGCTAATACATTAACATGGCAATGAGTCAGCTCTTTGCAAGAAGAGCTTAAAATTTTGTTTAGTTAAATCTGTTTCTAATATTGATCAACAGTGATGTCTCAAATGGATGAATACAGATTAAAATTTTAAATCTGTTTATCTGCAGGCATTATGATTTTTTCAATAATATTTGAAGTATGAGTCTTTCTTCCAAAGTAATAGTCTCACATACATTGCACAGAAACCCTGATTCCTATGCTCTGTTTTAGTGATGGAAAAGAACATATAAGTGACACAGAACTTGGTAAAGGAATGGATTAATCATCATTTCTTGATACTTTCTGCTAAGTTTATGACAGGGTATGAAGACCAAGTGCAGTTTATTTACTAGAACTCCTCACCATGGTGCATTGAGGGTTCTATACTTGGACTTCACAGCACATAAAGAGAAAAAAGGCCAGTACAGATGACTAGAACTCAAAAAACAGCACTGTATTTAACTCATGCATACACACCCAAGGAACAGAAGAATTTCCTGACAATGCTGAACAACTCGTATTCTTCAAGCTGAAATCCTTTCAGGTGAGACAGTAAATTCCTTCGGTAATCTGAAAATAACTGAGGCTTGCAGATAGGCCCATACTAGTGTCACTATTTGCCAGAAAAAAAACTAAAAGGGAACACCTCAAACAAAAAACATCTCTGATTTGGAAAAAATGTAACAAAACACCAAAGATATTTCAGGCTTTTAACATACGAGTAAGCCATAAATCAATAGGACCACTCGGATCAAGGAAGGTTTGTGAGGATATGCCCTAAATAAATTCCAATTAAATTGATCAGTCTCCATTTGCAAAGTTAAAATTGGAGATAAATAAAGGCAGTTCCTAGCCGTTACTTCAAATAAAGTATTATTTCACCAGCTACTTCAGACTGAAAAACTCCACACGGTTAGAAATTTCAGTATGGCACAAGGTTCAGGATAATAACATATTTCCCAGTGAAGATCATTAAGTATTTTGAAGATGATTCTATAAGCAGATCTGTACGTTCCCTCTAAGTAATCCATACACAGAGGAACTTTTGTTTTCTTGAAAACTACATAGAGAAAGAAAAATTGGGACAGTTTATAAAATACTGCAAACAAGGATCTAACCTAGATTGAATAAAGCACTCATGACATAGCAGTTATATGGCAATCTGGTCACTCAACACACACTATTAAACTAATTATCAAGGAATTATTAAATTAAAAACAATTTTTTAAATAAACCAATGTTTATTAAAATGGCTGCTCATTATTTCTGACATCAGAAATTTCTGTCAAAGAGCAGAATGCTTGAAACATCACACTAATTCTGAGCTGGATTGATAGAATTTAGAAAAAAAATATGCAAAATCCCACCCACAGAATCTCTGATTCAGAGCATGAGAAGACTCTGCTGAAGCTGGGCTAGTGGAGTCATGGGGACAGCATCACACAGCCAGATCCAGAGCCATCCCTCTCACCAGCTACAGCACTGCTTCATCTCCTCAGGTTATGCTTTAGTTGCCCTTAAATTAGGTCGTTTAATTGTCTGCTTGCTGCAGCAAACCTGGAGCTCAGAGCAGGATGCAAAACCTGCCGGGGAAGCGGGGAAATCCCACTGGGTGCCTCTACTGCGCTCCAGGCTGCAGTGGCTAAACTGCTATCCATACCTTCATCTAGCTGGCTGAAAGTTCACGTGGGAATGTCTACACAAGCTACAAACACACCCTTGGCTGAAGGGCAGGCATACTCCTCGCTCTCCACAGCATCCACTGGCTCAGTTCTCCCCTGCTCCAGGGAGGGACGCCCTTGTTAATGGAGGAGCGCTGTCAGCAAAAGGCAGATACGAATCACAAACAAACACTGTTTGTTGAACTTTTGAGAGATGTAAACACCTTGTAGCTGCTCTGCTTTTGAATAGGCTCTGCCTCAACCTCATGAAGAGCACAGCTGCCTTGTTCACATTTGTAATGTCTAATTCATGAAAAAATGGAAAAACCCTCTGGGGGATAGCCGCTATGCTGAGCGACAGCTTTAGCTCAAGCATGAAGAAATTTGTGCTTCTTTTGTTTCAGTGCTTCCTTTGTGTCTGTTTGTGTAACTCTGACTTCTAAGAAGTCTAACCTACACAGCCTGATCCAGAGAGCAAGAGCTCTCCCTGGATTCCTGTTATTCATATTTATCTACAATAATGGGAGATCTGTGTCTGCTTGTCTTCACATCCATCTGTGTTTACATACCTGTTAATGAGGGCACAACTGAAACAGTAATCAAACTTTAATTACAGAGGTGTGTAATAGCATTCACAAGCTTTTATTTTCCTTGTTACTTTTATAAGTTCTCATTTCTTTCTACAGAGAAGTGGTAGAAGCTGAACATAAAGATAAAACAGGTCTTACAGTTAAGGAGAAGAAAGGGAAAGGAAAAGGTGGGGAGGTGGAGGATAGGAGAAACAGAAGAGAGAGGAGGAAGGAGAGGAGGAACTCTGATCAGATGATATCCTTCACATCTCCCA
This sequence comes from Dicrurus megarhynchus, assembly GCA_013399195.1. NCBI lineage: Eukaryota > Metazoa > Chordata > Aves > Passeriformes > Dicruridae > Dicrurus > Dicrurus megarhynchus. Next base: position 581,888 of record VXAD01007708.1, on the reverse strand, counting down.
CTGACTGTAGCCAGGCACTTGCCTCCAGACTGACTGTGTAGCACTGGCTGGTGTTCAGGTACATCTGAGGATCACCACCTGTTCGAGCCAGATGTCTGAAACAGTTCACAAAGCCAAGGAAGGAAGCAGTTACCGAGAGGATGGATTCGACATCCAGAGTTCAATGGCTACATCCAGTCTGAGGCTTCATCTTCAGCTACTGTACAGTAAGAAAGGGAAGTATAACTGCAAAGTACAGTGAGTGTCCAGACTACTGAATCCCAAAGGTGTTGCAAGCAAAGCAGATGAACTCATGGGTTCTCGTGAGGAAGAAAATAATAATATGTTCTCATTTTCTCCAGCACACGTGGCACTGTTGCTAAATTGCCCTGGGACTTAAGGCATGCACAGCTTGCACCAACTTGTGTAACTGAATAGGCATTTGTTGCACTGTGCACATCAAGCCCAGGATTTCTCAAGAGAAAGATGTGACTGCAGGTGATATCAACATCCTTAAGCTTGCAGTCTCTGGTAATGTCTTGAGCAAGTTCCAAGTGGCAGAGCAACATTACATCTTGTACTTCAAACATTTACTTTCTTCTCATCCAGTAGAGTCTCACAGCAATATAATTCAAGTGACTGTAGAGTGGATGGTGGCAGAAGAGAAGCTATAAGACACCAAGGAGAAACATATTTTATATGAGAAAATACTCATTTATTCTAGTGACTGCTGTGTTCTCAGAGGTCAAAAAGCAAATATAAGTTATGGGCCTGGTCAGTTAAAGCTGAATTTGTGGAAGAACATTTTCTGAAGCAGTCCTTACAACATGAACACCTTCAAGTGCTACCAGAGAGCTTCCTCCATATCATCACAACACTTCTTTGAGGTAAGGCAGCCTTTGTGACAGGAGTGGAAAATGTGAGATTAATTTCGTCTTTGCACTTCAGACACCAGGCTAGAATTTGCCACAAGCTCCCATAAGCAGCTGGTGGAACTGTAGGCATAACTTTGTCTCTCAGAACAGAACAATATAATTAGTCTCATAGCCAAGTGTATTTACAATTAAATTTTGGCCTTTTTATGGACTTTTTAATCATATCCAGTCTGCTTAAAAAAAGTTCTTGGTTAAATGCAATACAGAATACTTCAAGTTCAAGCATCTGGCCAAGTTCCAGAGCTCAGATTTTTCTTGCTTCCTCGTTCTGATGTCCTGTCAGGAAGATGTGGCCTTGAAATAAGAAGAAACAACCCCCTGGGAACAGTTTCTGTGCCAGAGTCCTAGACTCCTGACCCAGTGGGTATAGCCAGAGTATACTGTGAAAACATCCTGCCCCTCAAGGCCAGCAAGGAACTCCAAGGCCAAGCCCCACACAAGACAGCTTAAAGATACCTGTAGTCACCCTCCCTGCCTCTTCCTGTCCTCACTGAACACAAAGCAGCTTTTTGCAGGAACTTTCAGCAGTAAAAAGTCTTAGGAACAACTGCCTTCAAGCAGAATTTCTCCTAAACAGAGACTTCTGCTTCTCATATAGATATCTTCACAGATAAAGGCTACTACATGATTAGAGAAATCAGGCAGAGAAGTAGAAGTTAAAAGGTTCCGAGGCAGAAAATTTTGTTACAAGTCCAAGGATAACTGAAACCGTGTTGTGGGAAGTAGGACAGCAAGAAGCTGATAATAGAGGTATTTATACCTTTATTTTCTACAGGTGGTTTCCCTACTTAGTTCTGTAGCGCCCTGAAGCGACATCCTTGGAGCAATATGTACATACAGAGCAGATGGTCAGAGAACCAGTACAGGGTTTAGCAGAATTCTCCTTGCAGGGAACACCCCAAAAGTGTGCACACAATTATAGCAAAGCACTGAAAGTTAATTTCAGAACTTATACCTTATCTGAGGACACTTTGGAGTAACAACAGCTCAGTAATATGAAAATAAAACCCTTCTGGTGCAACTTAAAGTTTGAGGATGAAATGTGTATTATTTACACTTGGTTTTGCTGCTTTGACGCTCGCAGACACTAGGCCAGTAAAAGGACAAATTGGCTCCCTGACATCAGCAGGGGACAATAAATGAGATCTCTGTTGAATGTTTAGATAAGTAAATGTATGCTTCAAAGTGTGTATATCACAAAGTTCATCTCTAGCTCTAACAAGATGATTTTTTGACACTTAAAAACAGTTCAGTGTTTTCACAAGAAACCCACCATTTCCTATTTTTATTACATCCTATTGCTATCAATAATGTGTAAGCATAAACACAGTTTGTCAAACCCACCCTGTGTATTTCCCACTGAAGACAAAATAAAAGATAGTCTGGCTAACTGACTCTTCTACAGGGTTTTCATCCCCACATTGTTAGTGCTGCTCCAGCTCTGTCTGCATACAAGATCAAATGAATGTGTCAGTTCCGTCATCATCTGGTCAGTCACCTGTGTGGAACAAACTACTTATCTCCAATGCCCATCCACTGCAGACATCAGGGTTCAGAAGAACAGGTGCCATCAAGGCTTCTCCAAGGACAGGAGGTGTCCTGAAGCAGCTCAGAGAATGCCCTGACATTCATTCATCTTGGAGCCTGCTGGTCTCACACCCAATGCAAACTTATTTTGCTGTGGATGAGACTGCTGCCCCCACATCTGTTTGCAAGTGTAGGATTCTGCACTTCTGTTCAGGTAACACAGAAAGCTTGACGGGTCACCCACCAGTCGTGGTGGTGTAGAGCAGAAGAGTTCACTTGGCCACATAAACTGTAAGGTCTTAACCAGAGTATTTTATAATGACCCAACCACTCTGAGAGACCTTCTTATCCATCTGGGAATTACCCTCTTGTTGGTATTTGATAAATACACTCTGAACTTAAGCCTCCAGCACTGCCTTTTGGCCAGGGTATTCATAACAAAGTCCTCTAAGTTCAGGAGGGCAGTCAGGGAACAGAAAACAAACCTGTGGTGCTTAAAAGAAAAGGGGAAAGACAAGAATCAAGTGAACTAATGAAATATTCTGAAGTCCATATCAACTGCTGCATTATTCTTTAAACACAGTGGAGAAATTTCATAGAAAAATTTCCAATAAAAAATGTGAATATTATTTAGATACTGAAAGAGGAGTTACTTATTTAAAGAAAGAAATTGAAAATAAATAAATAAATAAACAAAAAGCAAAGAAAATAGGCAGACATGAGTCCAAAGGAAATTAAACCTTAATTTCCTAAAAGCTCCCTGGGAATAGATCACTGCTGTAACAGGTTGGAAAACAGCAATAGTTAACTTAATATCAAATTTTCAACAAGTTTTAAAAGACTGGGAAAAAGCCCCAAAATGTACTCTGTACCTAAATCTTCAACTCTAGCTGTTCTGATACCTTCACTTTGACAGAAGCTCTTCAGTAATAGTCTTCAAGCAAACAAGATTTTAAAGAGCTGAAAATGTTGCAAAATCTTTTCCGGCTCCATAAAACACACTAAAAAGCAGATTTTAATCCAATAAGCAGGTTTTAACCAATTTATACTTTCAGGATTGACTAGGAACTAAGAATACCTCTAGATAATTCAATATGAAAGAGGCAGTGACAGAGTTTTGAGTATGGCATCTCTGCTCCTCTGCCATAATTCAGTTACCCTGCTCCATGGTCCTGTTTTGGGCCACTCTAGTTAGCTCACTCCAAGGCAACACCCAAGTGTGGTTCTGGCAATAGATCATTCCAGAGATCTCTTTCCAAGGCTGTAGCAAGGGGATTCCCTGATTTCCCTCACATAGAGCTTTACAAGCAGGCTTTGCTTCTGCAAATATGCACAAGTGTCTTCTTGTCATGCCCCAAGGCATGGTACATGCATAATTATGATCTAATAATTAAGTCATTAAGGATAATAATGTTTAAAAAGTCATTAAAAAGGGATAATTATTACTTAAAGCCACATGAACATCACATGGAGCTTAGAGGAGATATCTGGCCAAATGCTCCACAGCCCAGATTCAGACAAGCTGCTCTGAAGCCTGATGGGCTGGCCTGAAACACTCTGGACACAAGTGTCTTGTCCTCAGGGAGAGGGCCTGTCCTTATTTTATCCAACATCATACAAATATGGGACTACCTGAGGCTTATAAAATGTGTGCTATTGGGAATGTTCTGGGCAGATCTGAGTCTTCACTGGCCTTTGACAGAAGCAATGTTACTGATGATACTTCCCTGATTTTAATTATCTTCTCCTATTGAGGGACAAAACCAAATACAGTAAACACATTTCAATAGTTAATTGTTTAGGAATCTTTCTGCCAAGTTGAACCTCACAGTCAGAATATTTCTCTGACATGCATAACACCCCACCCACCATTGTTCTGCCTACAGTAAAGAACACTCAGCATAAAAGGAAGCAGAGCACAGCAAAAGATCAGATGAGACAGAGGGTGAGAGGATCCCATCCTGATGTAGATTCATGAAAAATCATAGTGACTGACTGGGGCTGTCTACCTTGCTTCCCCAAAGAGACATTATTTCCCTGTTACAGCCTCACAGATGATCCCCAAGGCTGGAAAAGTAGGCCAGACACAAGAGAAACTCATCCGGAGAATAGTTACCACACTAAGTGTAACTACAGACCTATTACTGTTGTCTTTTTGTCCTATTTTTGGGGAAAGGGACTTTGTTCTGGGCTAGTTATATTTTTAGAATTGCAAAAGACATTTAAAAGGAATGATCAGTCCAGGTGAAACTAATCCTGATGATGTCAAAGAAAAGGTCCCCTTTACAATTCAAACTTCACAATTAATGCAGAGGCTGAAGGATTGATGTGTATCATAAAAATAAAGAAAAATTTGACAAATTAATGAAAACTACAACCATTATGAAATATTTAGGAGCTTTCTGATCTAAAATACTGAGAGTAGGTTAGGCTACAAGGAGGTGTCAGGAAGGTGATGAACCCCCAGTTACGGCTTATGGCAACAATATCAACAACTCTTACCTTAAATCTTGTGCAGAAATGTCCTTCAGATGGCAATTATTAGGGCAGAAATACATTGTCCTCAAACTGAGCAGTCATTGTCATTTAATACACTACTGTGACGTTCAAGTTTTTGTTTAGCATCATCAGGATCTTTGAATAAAACTGACATTTAAATAAGAAAATAAACTACAAGAACCAAGCTGTATGTTCTTTCTAAACACTTCTGAATTTTTTCTTTTTTTTGCTCAGGAATGTTTATGTTACACTTATAATCTGTTTCAAAGCCTTACAAGTGAGTTTTTTTTCTTGAATACATTCAGATTCACTCTTTCTTAGTATTGTCTGAAAGAAGGCTATTTTCTCTCTACTTTTAAGATAGATATGTGCAACCAGCCTTTTCTCAAACACTGGATATAAAGGATGGCCCAAAATCTTTTGCTGTTGCCTGTAGTTGCAGACTGTAACTCTGTCTCCATTTAAGTTTTAAATACTATTTTTCAAGGCCACATATATGATTTTTAATGTAGTAATCTGCAATTTGAATATATCAATGGCACCCTTTTCATAAAAGGCACATATACTCCTTGGAGAATTTATTTCCTCCTGTCCTTTCTGAGAATTCTAAGTTGCATATCACAGTTTGCCAAAATATTGAACTTCTGACTTTATATGAGATCATTTTTCCTCTCCTCACTTTTCAAAGGGATGGCTGGAAACAGCAATGTTGTCATATGAAAGATCATTGCAGATTACACATAAATGTAGTTTCTGTGGCCCATTGCTGGACTGTCAATTGCTGGCTTCATGGTTAAATGGCAGAGCTTTGTCTATAGTCCCAGACATTGAAGTCAGTTTATGAAAACGGGGAAAGCTAGCTATATAAAGCTAGATTACATATGTAAAATATGTTGCTATTTATAGATAAATTGCTTACAAAAGATTTGCAGAGTAGCATCAAAGACAATTACATAAATGTTCACAGGCAATTTTTTTGATACATTATGAACACTGTTATTTTTGTAAATCAAAAAAGTTTCAAAAGACAAAATATATTTTACATGTCTTTCGCTTATAAATACAGCCAAATCAGATAAGAAATATTTTCCATTGCTAACCTGGGCCAAGAATGCTAACTAACAGCACAGTTCACAAGGGTCTCACTGAAAATAGCTGTTCTAAATATGTGGTTAGATTAGGCTGTCTAAACATTTGTAAGAGCTCAAGGAAAGCTATCTGGAAAGGCTATCTTTCATTTCTAATTGTAATATTTTCATAGGGTATGACTTTTATTGGCTACCACATTTAATCCCCATTGACTCTGCTTCCCTTCTTCTAGTACTGAGGATTAAGCAATAATTCCCACCATCTTGAGACACACAGACCAGACCAATTAAACTGTAGCACACATATTGAAATTCTGATTACTGCTTCTTATTTTGGTTGGAAGTACTGAGCAGACTTACAGATTGCCCTAAATCTCTTAGCAAGGGAATTAGAACTACAGACACGAACATGGAAAAACTGTGTCCCTGTGCTCTGATCAGCCTATTCATCCATTTACTACAAAGAGAGCACAGGAGAGCTAAGCAGTCAGATGCTGCAGTACAACATCTAGGTCACTCTGCTGGATTGGGTACTGTCAGGGGCACAGCTTTTCCCTCCAGGTTGCTCTCCGTGGGTGGCCCCTGCATTCCCCAACAATGTGCAGGCATGCAGTCCCATGGAGATAAAAGGGGGGAGAGCACTGGTTCCTAAATCAATTCCAGCAGGTGGGAAAACAGATCTGAGAGATGACATTGAGCATGTAAATAATAATCTCATAACACAAACCTCTTCTGTGGGCATTTTTTTTAAAGCATGTTGGTGTCAACAGTACTCAGACACTGAAGAGGAAATGAAAGCAGTAAGCTGTCAAAACACCAACACGTTGTTCTGCTCAGCCACAGACTTTTGTTGTTTTTATTAAGTGCAGCATCTCACATACTTGCAAATCTTGTCATCTTGCCGTTTCCCACAAATCTTGTCCTCTTGGCGTGCACCAGAGTGCTGCTTTTGGAGAGTTGAACAGAAGCTTCAAGGAGAGTTGAATACAGATTTACCAACCACACACACTGCCAGGCGTGGTGCAAATAAAGGGTATCAACACTGGAGTACAATGAGACACAAACATCAAGTTTAATGTAGAGAGTTTTAGGAAACACATAGAAAGGACAAGACTGAATTGAACTGAGGGGTTTCACAGACTTGGTCAGTGAGCTGTTCATGCAGAGATAGGTCTGTGGCTAAAGTCTGTAAGCCTTGGGTGCCATCTGAGGGAAAGACAGCAAGAACAGATTTAGAAGGGTGTCTTTTCTCCCTGTTTCCAACCTCACAGACGCAAACAAGGCAGTGGAACAGACTGGGAGTATTCTTAATGTTGCCTTACAGCTCACTTGCAGTCAGCAAGGTAATTTTGGACAGTGATCGACTTCCACAGGAGAGTTTAGCAGCTCCTTCAAAGGCAGTGCTAAGTGCACATTTGTGCATATGTGTCAGCCCTACCAGACAACTGCAGCTCCGTGCTACTTCTCAGTTTTGTGCATGTATAACCATGCACAAATGTGTTCTGAACAAGCACACCAGAGTAGATGTCAACACAGTCTTTCCAGCTTTGGCTGTGGGAGCTCAACAGTCCTGTGCATTGAAAATCTGAAGCCTAACTTAGCCTCTGAAACTCCTTGCACTAAGCCAAATCACTCACTTTGCAAGGGACTTGACAGGATTAATCTCCTCTAATTTTGGATTTTTACAAACATGGGTTTATCAGACCAAGTACATGCAAGTGCTTTGAAATAAGGATGGTGTTCTAGTGAGCCTGTTTGCTTCCACTGACCCTGTAGTGAGGCCAGGGTGATTGGCTCAGGTGCGGGTGGATTCTGTCTCCAGAGTCACAAGCAACTCCTTCAGTTGTCGTTCAGCCATGTAATAAAATCACACTGTTTTCCAGATGCATTTTTCTTCTGCCTCTCATATACTGCCTGGAAAATTACAATTTCCTAGAAACATTTTAAATTATTATGCCATAAGCCAATAACTTATCACTTGCAGAATTCACAAAGTATCCCATCCGGGGTTGTTGCTTCATGTAAATTGAAATATTTGTGTCCTTTCCTCAAGGTGAAATGAGGTCTTCCAAAATTTTCTGCAGGTCCCTTAGGTTTCAGACATTCTGTCCATTTCTTAATAACTTCAAACTAGTAAGTAATAACTTTATGCCTTAGTTGCTATCCTGTAGCATTCACCTCCAGCAAAAGATTTCCCTTTAGATCAATTTACTCCCTATTTTATTCAATCTCTTTGTTTTAGCATAACATTGTTTTCACCTTTGAAAGCTTCCCTCCGTTATTATTTCCACATTATTTTTCAACGTATACAGGCTGCCTTAAAAGTAAGAGATACCTCAAAAGTAAGGAAACAGATTTTGTTTTGTACTGAACAATGCTGCACTACTGCTGTGAGAAATGATTGCCTTCAGTAGAAGACGTGGCTTACTATCTGAGATGCAGAGTAGCCTCACTGGAGATGCTATCCAAAATATTACATGCACATCGGTTACATTCCAGTACTCCACAACTGGAGTATTTTTTCTAGTATCAGGACACTTTAAAAGTATCTTCTTTTCAAATATTAATCAAATTCTGAAGTTGAGTGTCCTTTGCAAATTTTTCCTTGCTTTGCTCTCCAATGCAGGTGAGTTAATATTGCAATCAAATTATAACTTTGAGCTAAAAGGATTTTTGGTGTGCCAAATTTTCAATTAGTACCACAGTGAGAAACATTCATAGGTAAATAATGCATGCACATTCACTAACTACTTAACAAACCAACAAATAACCCAGTTCCACTTTGGAATACATATGGTATCAGGAATATATCTGCAGTAAATCAGCTGATGGGAATCCCACTATATTACACTGACCACATTTTCTACATTCCCTTCACTTGCCCTGTGCAAGGAATAGTTTTTCTTGGTGATCACCTCTGACAGCAGGCAGAGGGGTGTAGTCCTTAAGTACTGAAATTCTCAAAAATGTCATCTCATACCTTTCACACCCCTATTTTTTCCTGTTCCATCCATTTTTTATGCTTAGAGTCCTTCATTAATAAAAATGAAGGGTACATTTTTTTTCCCCCGCTCACATACTTTAAAGATAGAAATACATAGGGAGACCTCCATGACCCTTTAAAAACTACTTCTCTCCATCTGCAGTTAACTTCTAAATCCAGGCCTGATTCCTAAATAGCACCACAGACTCTAAATCCCTCATTTGTGAACATCTGTTGACACCAGGTCTAATGCACTCCTTTCATGCTTACTTTACACACTGACTTTGGATGCCACACAATCTGCACCTGAAGCCAAACTGCAGACTTGGCTCAGTACAGTCGGCTGATACCATTCTCCAGAGTGACTAGAGAGTGTTACAGCAGCTCAGATCTCCAAGGATGATGCAACCCTACAGCAGAGTACTGCATCCTCCCAAAGGATTTATTCTTAGAAAGGTACTTCAGGATAAAGAAATATCTTCCAGCTTCTTCTATCAGATGAACTGCTGATTGTGAAAACTGAAAGGACTTGACCCATTTGTTTTGCATGGTATTGCTTAATTTTGCTTTTCTGTCACCTTGAGCAATGACAATATATCAGTCTTATCTGGTTTGGCTTCTATTTGTGTTCTTATCTGCATTTGAGTTATCATAAGTTATCATAACTGCAAACTATCATATTTTGGCTGCAAAGAGATAGCAAAATCATCCCACCATAATTTCCAAAATTTATGGGATCATGTTCAGTGCTTTTAAATGTTAAAAAAAGTTATTTTTTAAATCACTCAAATCCTGGAACTAAATTTTACATTACATTGCTCACTGAAGAGTGCTTGTGGCAAACGGAATGCAAAATGCTTTCCTTCAATACATCGCGTCCATCAAAATAAGAAACGTGCCAAAAGTAGTGATAAAACACCTGGTGAAAAATTAGACCAAAGGTAACAAAAAACAGTAACCTTTCTGTGAAGCTGCAATATAAAGAACATTGGCATGCCACTTCTTTTTAAGACAATGCAGTTAAAATAACTATAGTTTTAGCTAGAATATACAAGAGAGTCTCATAAGAATTTGTCAAGTAAATCAAACCTTACCCTGTTTTGGGTTTCATTAAGGTAAGACACTATACCAATTCTTAGTCAGCATTTTTAAGGAAATTATCTCTTGTGGATATGGTAATACGCAGAGACAGAAGAAACACAGGCTGATTTTTTTTAAAAAGATGAGGCATATCTACATGTTACTAAATTCAAAAACCTCATGACATTAAACTTACCTCAAAAACAACAGGTCAAAAGGGACTTGTTTTATGGCAACTAAAATACTACTCAGCTTACTGCATTCCTGCATTCAGAGGGCTGGGTTAGAAACCGGCTCAATTAACAAATGTGCATGGAGCTGTCATCATGCAAGAAGAGATAAGTAAGTGTATTTGTGATTAAAGTGATCTGCTAAATCAGAGCCACCATCTCCTAACTCATTCATGGCTTGAGGCCATTCATGGATCGCCTTGTTACCCTAACCCTTTGCTAAACAGGTTATTATATTTGCTCACTAGGTTCCTGTTACTTCACATGCCATGACCATCTCCAGTCATTCTTCTAGCAATCCAGTGCCAAGATCCAGCATGCTGATTACAGCAATTGAACACAATCCTGACCACTCAACTACAGGCCTATTCATACCCTCCTGTATGACGCATTTAATGTGTAATTCCGGGTGATTCACTAGGCCCAGCTTCCCATCATTATTGCTCTTCTAATATGTAAGTAATTTGTAACCTATGACCATAAAGACAAAAGAGTTCTTTGGATGTGTTAGATGCTTGTAATGATTAACATTATTTTATTCCTCATCTGGCCTTTTTATTTGAAAGCAGGTAAAAATTATATTTTGTACAGCAAATGAAATTGATTTCTGGTGCAAACCAAATCCACCGCCATAGATAGTAAGGAATTCCCTTTTATCCAGCTAGCAGGAAGAAATGTGTTATAAATGTGAAAGAATTATGCAATGCTGAGATTCTGCTAATCCTGAGGGCAACCACTGACTGCCGAGACTGGCACATGCTGTGTGGGGAACTGCTCCCAAGAGGAAGGCTTATCAGATGGGTGCAGGCTGCAGGATGTGGCCTTGGGTTCTCTCCAAGCCAAGCAGAATGTGCTGCTTTCAAACCCCCAGCCTGCCTTCTGCTGCTCTCGCACTGTGCTGAAACATCTGTTTTCTATGAGACCAAAATCACTGACCAGCTGTTTAACTCTTAGATGTGCTGGTTTAGAGGAATCATTCAGGCAATTAAAACAACTAGCTCCCTGAAAATTCATCTCTAATGGATGTGTGTTGACTTTTATTTATTTTTTCCTTTCACTCCTATGTGAATCCTCTGATGTTGGTAAAGTGCAGATTCCGAGTGACGTTTTCCCTCTGGTCCTAGGGCACCTGCAACATCCTGTTTCATGGGGTTGGTAAGAGTGAAGTCCTACTGCTGCCTTCCTCAGCACAGGGCTCTTAATGGAGCTCCATCCCTCCCATTTGCAGTAAGTTTGCATTACCACTTGAACAACTGTTTGTGAGCAATCTGCTTCTGTGAACTGACTGACACCACAAGTACATTCACATAGTAAGGTCTTCCCTTGCTACCTAAAAAAAAAGTAAAGATATTGTCTGCCATACATTGTTTGCATATATTCTTAGTACTTCAGACTGAAGTAAATAGACATTGCAATCCTACTCTGTTTCCCTTTCAAAGTCTGTCTGTAGTAGATTTACACATGAAAGCATCTGATTACCATTAGCATCTGTAGTTAATCTTCCAGTTGCAGTCTGACCATTAAGAAATCTACAGAAGCCAAAAAATGAAGGAACAATGAAACAACACTCTTGATATTCCACACGAAAAATGGTACTCTTTGAGCTATGTTTAAATCTTTCTCCCAAATGCCTACTCATTCTTCTGTTCTCACATTAATACAGTGGGTATGTATGAAGGCATTTGGAATGCCTTCTCACTTACAAGTTTATATAGCTGACAACTACACTTCTGATCCTTTTTCTTTTTTAATTCACTCCAAGTGGAACTGTTAAACTGATTAATCATCATGAATTAAGCAGTTTTCATTCACTAAAGGCATCACAAGCCCACACTCTCACTTGAGGTTGTTTTGAACCATCAAGTGCATGCTTTTCTATGAAGACAAAGTTTCTTCTCTCATCCAGTCCATCATCAGCTGAGACAAAGAAATTCAGTCTTTCTGGTGAGCTTTGACCTTTTGTTATCCAGAAAGCAATGAAGATCTTACAAAATCAGCTCTGGTGTTAATCCATAGTTACCCTTCCCAGGAAACCAGTTCTTTTCAAACAAGCCACCTCTAGATTAAAAAAAGTATATCCTCCTATGCTCCAGTCCAGCACCTCAAAGTCACACTTAGTGGGCTGGGATTACATCTTTCAATTCCTGTTGATTTTCTGTCAGTGGAATTTGAGCTGCTCTTGGGTGCTGTTTGAGATCATTAGAGATATTCCACTCCCATACAGAGGAGCCCAGCTCCCATCAAACACTGTGCTGCTCTGTCCTGAAAGCAGAATTTGGGAACAGGTATCTGCTTTTTTCAATATGCTGCCAAACACTCAGAATGCAGAACACTGCAAAATTAACATGCTTTTCACCTTATAAAGGTGAAATACTTCATCTCATTATGAATCACACCCAGTTCATTATATTCTTCTTCCCCCACTTTCCTCCCACAAAACTAATAACCTTCTTACCTATAAGAAAGTGGTGTGTGCTTGATTTCTTTGTCCAGCTTGAAGCCCAGGTACTTGCATGTGGCTAAGGATAAAGCAAGCAGGGAAGGAAAATGTCATTTATATATTTAGAAGCTAGTTTGTAGTTCGTGAGATGTCTAGGGCCACTATTCAAAATTAGTTTCCTTTGTTCCTTGGAAGTCAGCTGTAATATCCTAGGTAAATGGAGCAGGAGTTAAGGCAGATTTCTACATTTTTAACACTATGGCTGTAATAGCAGCTGTATAAACATAATGTGGAAAAAGAGAAAAAATAATTGTAAAAGGCAAAGCCAAAGTAGCAAACAGAGAAAAAAAATGGGGAAATCTGGCTGAGGTTAATATTCAATACACTTCCTCAGGTACACTAAATAGAAGTTCATAATGTCCATTATGAAGGAATGAGGTCATACACAGTAGTTGCATCATCTTTCTGCTTGACAGCTCCTGCACTACATGATTTTTCTCTGTATTCTTGAAGTATTTATATAACTATGAACTCTTCAAAAGGAAACAGGGCATTTGAAACAAGAGAGAAATTAATAGTATGTATGAAGAAATGACTTGTTGCTATCAGCATTGAGACAGTGAGGCAAATTAAGGGAGACTTAGAAAAATTAAAATGCTGACCAGTATTACACTTCACTGAAAATGTTATGTTTGTCTTTAGAGATTACTGGCAAACTAGAGGAATCACCACCCTTGGGCTGATGTTCCCTGGCAAAATTGTTCAAAGTGTTACATCACACAGTTTTATAACAAAAAAATTTCTTTATAGAAATCAATAGCAATTGTGAAATCTTATCCATGCAAGTGATATGACCAGAACTTGAATAAATAAATCAATTTAAATATCCATTAGGAATAGCAATGCAGTAAAATATTTTTTTCCAGTGCGTGTTTACTTGGCTTACCCTTATTTGGAAATATTTCTAGTTAAGAGACAAATCCAGATGTACATAAGAAAAGCCTTTTATTTCCCTCCCTCCACCAAATAAAAAGACGGTGCAAGCACATTGAAGTTAGACGTTGTTTTCCAAAATATACATCAGCCCTCCCCAAAAGGAAAGCAATGAGAATTCTTTGGAACTTCCTGCAGTATTGTATAACCCCAAGGCACTCCTGCCCTCTCCTCTGAAGCTGGGTGAAAGAAGCCCAGGTAGTTTTTGGGAGGGACCGTGGCATTATCAGTCCACTTGGCTGTAATGAAGAGGGTTAGGAGGTCAACAGAAGGCTGCCTAGGTTTAAGTGCTGACAAACATTTCTCTGTCACCTTTTCCTCAATGGAATGCTGCTCCATTTGATCACCTTCTAATTCTTGTAGAGCTTTCTTCTTTTCAAAGCTAACAATTTAGGGATTATTCCTGGAAACGTTGCTGCTGAGATCATGTCCTTTCCTGAAGGCCTATTGATCTAACGTGCAAAGCAAAACCAAGGGCAAATCCCTGAGACAAGTTGAAGTATCTTAACAGAGAATTAAATTTCTTCTTAAGATTTTTAGGAAAAGGCTAGAAGCTACTCAAAGCTCAAGAAGCTTTTCAGGAAGCCCCCAAGGCATTGTTGCTTCATCCCCACGCTATCCTGCCATAAGTTTTCCTCATAACTCCTCACAGCCTGCAGGAGGCTTCACAAGACAGTATTCTGTCCACAGACAGCCACAATGAAATGCAGATACTGAACGGGCCAGAAATGCCTGGACAACACTAAAGCAGGAGCACAGACTTCCTCTGTGCTCACAGAGACTATTCAGATACATATTGCATGGTCACACACATGACCTTCCCTGGTCTCTGAGGACTGATTTCAGCTGCTGATACATCTGTTTGACAGGAAAGTCAGCTGTCAATAAGCAAACCAACTGGAGCTGTGTGGGTGCCAGGCTGCAAAGCAGTTACAGGAAATGTGCAAGAAATCATCTTTCGGCATCTGTGTTCTGCCTAGACAGGATAGTTTGGACACTCTAACCAGACAATGGCAAATTCCTGGGCTAAGTTATGTGCTTGATCATATCACAGTTGCTTTGAATTGGCTTTTTCATCAAATATTTCATCAAAATACTGAATCGATAATTTTAGTAAAATCACAAAACCAAAATAACATAGTATTTATTATAGATAATTTCTATTAGACCTAGCCCACAGCATTTTTTATTTATATGCATTGGGTAAAAATAAAGTAAATTGAGTTTAAAATTCACAGTGGCAATGCTCTGTAAAACTTAGACTTAATCTAGTGCTGCAGTCACACAATAAATGTATGCAATGCATTCCAGTGCTCTTAGGTAAGGTTTTTTATATTTCAAAATATGTAAAAAAATGCTTAATGCCTGCCTACTTTTTCCTTTAAAAAAAAAAAAAGTGCCCACAAAACCCAGAGATTTCAGAAATATTCTGGTTGTCAAAGTCTCAAAAGATGAGATATTACTAAAAAATAATACAGTGCTAGTACATCATTGAAATAACAAAATGGTGTATGACACTCACCTGGCTCATTCAGTACATAAAGTTTGGATACTAATGGCAAAGAGAAATCATAGTTGTAACTTTGGAAAAAGACACAGGGAAAAAAATCTCAACGAAACAACACAAAAAGTTCCAATAGCTTGAATTGTCTGAGATAGTCACCTTTGGCTGCCTTTCTGGCTGCTGGAGAGAAACAGAGATTTCAAAGGGTTATTCATCCTCTCTTAAACAACAAAAATACACCTGTGAACATAATCCAAAAAACCTCTCACATACTTTAAGAAGCATCTATGGCAACCAACTCTGCAGTACATGCTCTGCTACGGACTTCTAAAATTTGGGAAGATAAATATCATCCTATTTTTACTGGGTATGTTACATCTGAGCATAGTCTACATGTTTTTAAATGGAAGTTTCACAATGGAAATCATCAAAGAAAACAGGAAAAAAAATGGAAGAGAAATGAGATTGAACATCTGCTTTACAGCACAGAATAGATCACAGAGTCTTTGAGGTTGGAAGGCACCTTTGAAGACTGCCTCAGCAGGGGCAGCTACAGCAGCACTTAAGCTATATCCAGTCAGGTTTAGAGTATCTCCAAGGATGCAGATTCCAGCCCATCTCCAGGCAGCCTGTGCAGTTCATATAATGGTCAATCCCACTGTCCATGTCTCCAACAAAGATGCTGAATAGTGCCAGTCCCAGTACTGACCCCACACAAATCATCACAGCTTTCCACTTTGACATCAAGGCATTGACCACAACTCCCATTGGGGTGTGACCATCCAGCAGATTCTTTATCCACTGAGTGGTCCACCTATCAAATCCACGTCTCCAGATTTGAGACAAGGACGTCATGTGAGACAGTCCCATACACTCCAGGTAGATCATGTCGTTCATCCTTCCCTCTAGCCACCTTGTTAGAGAAGGCCACCAAATTTGTCAGGCACGATTTGCTGTTAGTGAAGCCATGCTGGCTGTCACCAATCACCTCGTTTTCCATGCGTCTTAGCACAGCTTCCAGGAGAATCTGCTCTGTGATCTTGCCAGGCACCAAGGCTAGATTGACTTGCCTGCATTTCCCACATTTTACTACACGCCCTAAGACTTAATTTTATGTGCAGACCAAGGAAAGACAGACTTACATTTTTTAAAAGTGAAAACACCTGAAGACTAGGCTGTAGTCTTAGAGATCTCCTTTCATGCAAAGAGGTTTGTTTCCTTCTCCTGTGACTCATAGACTTCCCAGAGCATTTGTTTTGGGGGATGAGCATGATAGATGGACTTTCCATTGCTGACAAATTCCCCAGTCTGTTTTGGTCCTGGGTCACCATTCAAAAACGGGGAGTCTGATGAGGAACAGAAGAGGCTGCAGAGTACCCTGGGTCCAGGCAGATTGGTGAGCCCCCTACCTCCTAATAAAGTGTTAAATAATGTTAAAAATTGAAGTTCTTTGATGTTCTTTTCCTTCCTGCAATTTTACCAATACAATCTCTGTCACCACCACTGGATAGTTCCCTAATTAAGGACTGAACCAGTTGAGGAACTGGCCTTTAGCAAGTAGTCTCACATTGTAACCAAATGTACTGTCTTAGAACAGAAAACACGCAAATCAGAACTAAACTAAATTTATAAATTCCCTTTCTGAAATGAAGAATTTCCTATATTGCGCGCCCTGCAAAGAGTTTCCATTCAGAAGTCTTTAATTTTATCACCCCTAACATTCTTTCCTTCCTTTCCTGGGTTTTATTTGTAAATGTGTTCTTAATTATAAGAAAAAAACATTGCCACACATAAGCTATGCAGCCTATTGAAATCACAGCTGCTCCAACAGGGAGGCACTGGAGTTTCTAGCACAAGTATGAGATGCAGGATTATGTATGTCCACACCAAATTCCCCTCCTGCAAATTAGAAATTATTTATGAACCTTTTTTAATATGTCCATTTTATTGCCAAAGTGAACCAAAATATAAAACATGAAATCAAGGAGAGGCTGAAACAAAGTGGGGTCTGCATACCAGAGCAGTCATAAATTTTTCAACATGTGGTTTCAAATGTATCCATAAGTATTTTACAGTTATATTTTAAAGGTATTTTTATTCAATATTTTTCTACAAGCTTGCTCCATTTTTTAAATTTCTACAGAGTATTTTATTTAATTTCCTGGCCCAAGTATAATTTGCAACAAAGGTATGAAACACCATGTCTTAAGACACCATAAAAAATGAATTAGTCTTCCTCCCTGGATTTTTTTTTTTTATTCTAGTAATACTTTCCTAAGGGAACAAAGAAACCAAATAGTTTGCATACAGAATCTGTATTACGATCATAGATTCATATAATGGTTTGGGTTGGAAGAATCAGTTATTCATAATTCCAGGAACACTGTAAGCTATGCTTTGCGTGGCGATCAACCAAGATTTTGTCCAGCTTTTGCTTCCTAAAATGCCGTCTATTGGACATACCCACTCTGTGAACAGCTGTTCTGTGGGACTCACTCAGATCTAGTCAATGCACCTTCTAGAATAATTGCTGTTTGTTAGTAAACTATAGGTCAATAACTATCTGTGTTTTGGTTTTATTCATATATTGCAGCATTAACTTTTTTACCTAACACCTTCCTTCACCTACCTTTGTTTCTCTGTTGTACATCTCATCCATTTAGCCTTTACCCTTCTCCTCTTCTCCTTCCTTCACCACCAGTGAATCATGACCCAAAGGTGCCATTCCACAACCATCCTCTCTTTTTTTATTCCTCTCTGCTTTCTCCCTAAATCCTCTGAGTCTCAGGTCCAACGTTACTTGAGCAGCTTTGCAGTAGTTTACCATCTAGGTCCCTCAGGCATCCCACATGCCACGCTGCCATGACCTGTATAAATACAAAGCAAAAAACCTCAAGTCCTAGACATTTCAAGGATGACCTGTAAGAAAAAAATCAGCACAGATAAATGTGGGAGTAAGAGAACCAGCAAGACAATCTGGTGATGGTAGGCAGTGGGCTCAGCACAAACTCAAGCTATTATCAAGCTTGCTGTAGACAGCCTGGCAAAGCTATTTCTAATGGAGAGATTTAGAAATGCACATTTCACTAAATGACTACCATACTTAACAAACATAAATTTTTAAATGGGGCAGTAGGCTGTATCTAAATATACAGCAAATATAAAAAGTAGTGTGAGGTGAAGGCAAAGATGGACAAGACAACTCTTAGTTTTAGCCATGTTAATTTTTACTTTTCTTAAAACAGATCTTTGTAACCATTTTGTTGCTATCCTTCTCCTGTTGCTTTCTGGTTTCTGCTCTAGCAACAGATATCCTTTCTGCCCAGATCTATCTTGGTATCTCTCAGGTCAGTTGCACCTGAAAGATCAAAACCTCTTTTTGCTCATAGAACTCCCTTCAGCTAAAGGTAATTTCACACCAGTTCAAGATTCTTCCTATGTAGATACAAGTGCAAATGCCTCAGCTTATAGCCTGTTTCAGGCAGGAAACACATTTGAGAGATTCTATGAAGCGCAGAAAACACTTTGGACAGCTTAAAAAACTTCTGCAATCAAGAAAAGAACTGCCACTGAAGACAGTTATTATGGGCTGCAAGCAGGATGGTAGGGAGAATGAGAAGGAAAAAATTATTTCATTTTTAAGAGCAATAGCAACCTCCAAAGTCGATAATTTCCTGGCAGTTAATGACCAGATGGATTAAGATCTCCTCCAGATGGCCATTAACTGCCAGGAAATAGTCAACTCGTTGGCCATTAATGCTTAAAACACCATTAGGGTACTGCTCTTCATTAGTTATATTCACATGATGTTACTATTCACTAAGGACATGAATGCAGCAGAAATTCTTGGTTTTAATAGACAACAGAACAGAACAAAAATAGAGCTGAAATAGATGGATAGTTTCACTTAAGCAGGGCTGTACTGCTGCTAGAACTGTAAGAATGTGATGCTCGTAGGAATCACTGTCAGCAGCATGAGCTCCACACACTAATCCACTTATGTGCCTTCTCTCATGTCCTGAAGGGACCACCCCAAGAGGTGAAAGGTTAGTCTCCATGCCAAATCAACTAATGGTTTCCCTGCTAAGATGTCCAAAAAGTATGTGACTGCTGAGATTAGGTTACTTGACCAGTATTAAGAGGACTTAATTTTTTTAAGACAAAAATTCCAAGTGTAGAAAGCACAACCATTTCATTTTTTTGTGTACACACACACACACACACACACATATGTTTCTTCCAAGTAATCTCCAAACACTGTAGTTTGCTATAGTTTATATATAATTTACTATATAGACTATACTACACCATAGTTTATATATACTATGTTATAGTTTATATGTAGTTTACTATGATTTATGTACAGTTTCCTATAGAACCATAGTTACAGAATCATGTGCTGTATATACCTATAACTGCTCTGGCTATTTACAGAGCTGTGTAGTAAGTTTAACTGGTGAACCCACAGATAATTAGAACCTTATTTATGATAAAATCTCCAAAGTTAAAGCTAGATTAATCTATCTTTGAAAATACTTTTTATGATTCTTTATACATATGTGAACAAATGTATGAACATCTATGAACTGAAAAGGGAACAATTTGTGAACTTATTAGTTAATTATGGGAAAATAACTGTTAATGTCCCTAGTCCAAGATAACTAAAGGGTAGCAGGATTAAGGGCATCTGTCTTCAAAAAACCCCAGGGAACACACCTAGAGCTGTTTTAGTTTTACTGGTTTTAACAACAAACACAAATATTCCTTAGTCATCAGCCAATCCTTTTCTGAAGAAGATAGTAGGAACAGTCTCACCATATCTTTGCCAAGTTTAGTTAGTATTTTTACAACACATTTTACACAAAGGGCATATTAAACCATAACTTGGAAAGAGAAAGCTAGTGAACAACTCATGGGATTTTCTTCAAAATAAAACACTGCTGATTGCTCATTTGGTGCTGGTGCTACAAGGCTTTCCCCCTACAGCCTATAAGGTTGGTACTGCAGCGAAGCTTACCCATTTTGAGACTTCTGCTACATAATATTATGAGAGAAAAAATTTATTGTAACATTCAGCTATGCTCTAGAGGAGCTGCCACCAAAGTTTTCTTACCTGCACACCATGAATTGCATTTTCCCTGAGCTTACTATCCTGAATATACTAAAATACATTGCCAACAGATGCACAGACAAGCTAAAGGTCTGGAGAGGCCTTGCTTGGTGGGGTCAAAGCTGTCTTCTTGGAAAAGAGAAGGACTTTTTTTTGTAAATGTCTTCCTTTTTCCTGTATTATTTTATTACAGTAGACTATATTTGTAATATGTTTGCTGATGTCTTCCTAGGGAAGCGTTGCAATTAATAAAAGTCAGCCAATGCATTAAAAAACAAAACCAAAAAACAAAACAAAACTAAACTAAAGGTAGCAAAATTAATATCCCCAGAAATGCCAAAGATTCTTAGGTGCTTTCTGACACACAGAAAAACACAAGAAAGAAATTCCCCAAAAAGGAATCGTTCTAACAGTGCCTGAAAAGAGATGGTTTATGAGGAAGGAGTGAAGGAGTCTGTAGTAATGTGAACATATGTAAATTAGTAGTTCTGGATACAACTATTGTAAAGTCCTAAACTAATCTATCAATTTACAAGGAATTGAAAATGTGCACAAATAACTGGAGGTGGCAAGCAGGCTGGGCAGTCACTAAGTGTAATCTTAGCACTTTAACTTCTGTCAAGATGCCTCTCTTCACAGACGTCCTGAAAGAAACCTACTGTGGCCACAGTACACTCTTGTAGCCCAGAGGTGTATTAACAGAGCATTTGGCTGAACTCACCAGTCCAGGGTGAACAGTGGAATCCAGGTTGCCTCTTTCATAGGGAGCTGCCCCTCAACACAAGAGAGAAAGCCATCGATAACATTCTTGGAGCAAAATGAGTCAGTTGGAGGGGAAAGGCTTTCTTTTATTCCAGGCACTCTACACCGGTGTGCTAATATCAAAATAATCTCTAATGAGCTCAGACCGGGCTTCTGAGTGTACTGCATAGCAATGACTTATCATGCCCAGATGTACAACACAAGCTTTCATTTAGCTAATTTTTCTAGTGATTTGTACGCTTTTCTTCTGTTTGTGCCCTGCCAGGCCTGTTCTGGTGAGCAATCAGATGGTTTTCCTACTTCTTGATTATCTCACCCCATTTTTAGCAAAAAGTGGTGCCTGCCAGTTAAAGGGCACAGATGTCTTACTGCAAAGAATTAGAAAGTGCTCCTGTGCGCACAGGCAATAGCAATGCCAGAAACTTAATTTATATAATGAGGAATCATGACTTAGTTTCCAACTTTTAACAAGTTAGACACAAAGCAGTCATGCTGTATCTGAATGTCACTTGCCTGAGGCAGGCAGGGCACACAGAACATTCTCTTCATCTGTTGATGGCAAAATATCTACTGATGTCAGAAGGGCCAGAACTTCACCCCAAGATTTTTCTGATAAAGTAATTTGTATCATTAGAAATCATAATATTAAAAAAAACCCCAAACTAACAACAATAGTTCCTTGATTGATTTTATTTGAAATAATTTAAAATACTGATTTGTGTGTATGGTTGTCATGTAACAGAGTACCCCTTTAAGAAAGCCTAGGTGAGGATATTTTACGAAACAGCAAGATGCAGTGATAGTGCACTAAGATAGTTGTTCTGAAAAGAGAACTGTGGACAGCAAATCAAGAGATCACTTTCCATATCCAGCCTTTCTGCCAATTATCTGGTTGGGTAGACACTGCCTTACCTATTAACAGACCTAATAATTGGTGTAGTGTCCCTCATTTAGCGCCTTTTTTGTGATTTTTCCAATCATTTTTTCCCATTACTTGCTGAAGATGTGGGAAAGACAAACAAATGGTAAAAAAGAGCAGAAGGTTTCCTCCCTTTTTTGCTAGGGAGGAAAAAAAAACCCAGGAAAAACATCCAAACCCTACCACATGGACCTACTATGTTTTTGCCAGAGGGCAGTAAATGTCAACACTGTAGTATATTTCCTGTTTTGAAAATGAACCAGTTTACTTCAGAGCTATTAAATGTCCCAGCAGTGGTAACCCCTTCCTGTCTGTTGTCTTTTTGTTGGGCAGATCTCTTAAATCATTCAAGGCTGCTGCCTGCTAGAGACTGAGTCCTGAACAAACGAAACTGCCCCTGCAGTCAGATTTCTGCAATAAGGCTACGCTTTGATCAGAGCCTTCCTTCTTTCCCCAAGGATGAGTTAACCTCATAAAAATGCATATCCTGCCCAAATGTTTGTTTGCTCTCATTTATTCCTTTCTTAATACTACCAGCAAGATCGCTGAACAAACAAACTACGGAGCCTGGGTATAAATACCCAGCCTCCAGTGGCCTTTTGCCAGAGGTGGCCAGGGCCATCCCACAATTCATGCTCTAATTGTAGGCTGGGCGGCTGCTGTTTTTCTTGCATTGGTTCAAAGATACCCATTGAGAACAAGCATCTGGCCTTGGAAAGGGAGCAGGGACGTGAAATCTGAACAGTATAAGCAGACACGAGTCTGATTATATACTGCCTACCACTACAGGTTTTGTTTAACACCACCTGAATTTAGATCTGATAGTGCAGACTCCTGCCCTTATCTGTACCCCACTTATCAGCATCCAGGGGACTGAGGAGCAAGACAGGGAAGGGTCATGCATAAGAGAGTTTGGTGAAACATCATGGTCTTACTCTTTATATTTTATAATAAAGTGCAATAGATGAAGTTGCATGGACCATGACTATCTGAGAGCCAAAGTGCTTTTCCTCAAAGTCAAAATAAATTATCTGGCAGACGGTACAGGAGACAGCCCTAAATGTTCAGCATACTGTAACTGCCCACAGACACTGTCCCCTGATGAAAGACTGAGGCGTAATGCACCTTATCACTACCTTGGGAAAGAAAAGGACCCCAAAAGAAAATATACAAGGTGAATGAAATGCAGCCAAGTTAATGCTATCTTTGCAGACTTTGCCCACTGTAATTTCTTCACAACCTTTAGCCCTAGAGGATCTCTATCACAGAACTTGTGCTTTCTTTGGTATTTAGGGGTTTAGATTTTCACTGGTTCTGTCAACAATGCTGGGTTTTTTTGAGGTTTTTTTGGGGTGAGTGAATAAAAGCAGGAAAGCTACCAACTCCATCCAGCCACTGTCAACTGGAAATGTGATGCCAGCTTGATCACAAAGATGAAGAGGACTGAGCTGTTCCCACATCCAGCCTTTCCCATAGGTCCTTTCCCATAGATAAAGACAAACATCACAGCTGCAGAACAATGAGAAGCGTGTGCTTAACCATCATACCTAAGAGAACCAATGAAAAAATAAAAGGCATCTGATTACAATGTTAGTAGTAGATATAGAAATGTTATTGCAGTATGCATTCACCTTCTCTTTCCCCCATAAAGGCTAATCTTAATAAAGATAATAGAACCACAGAGCCATATGTCTCTGCAAAACAAAGAATAACAAAGGAGCTACATAAGATTGCCTTACGTCATGCAGCAAGAGTGCCTGAAATGTGCTTATGTCAGAGATAATGGGACGTTCAGTTTTAGGGAGTTATTAACTGGGGCTGGTTAGTTAATAAGCATTAATTCAGTCCTTTCACTGAGACAACAGCCTAAATTGCAGTGGCCTTTTCAACTATGAAAAATGCAGAAGGCCATGAGCATTTGAGTCAAACCAACAATTATCTTCTGGCAATGAAAGACTCCCATGGCACTTGTGCTGAAAATCTGGCTTCCTTCTGTTGGTAACAAATAGTTGACTCTTATCTTGATTTGCTGAATTCTTTATAAGCTTCAGTGTCTGTGGTCCTCAAAATATTGGCACAACAGTCAGAAAGCATTTAAGACTTTGTTTTGGATGGACAAAAGAGCATCAGAAGTTTGGCATTAAATGAAAAATCAAGCTGTGTACATTCTCACAGTAAGGCTACACAACCTGACAATACTGTCTGCAGAAGGGAAGGAGCTAGAGAAGGCAAAGTTTCTTTAAAATAATTTTTAATAGTGACCAATAAATCCATGAAGAAGACGAATTCCCAAGCTTCACCTCTTGCTTTATCCATTGTCATGATAAATATTTTAAAGTGTGTTCATGTGTGGTGGAAACTGCAGCTCCAGTTCTGTGTCCAGGATCTGTGAAAGTGTGTAGGGAAACAAGTTTCCAGCCCTTTCTCACACTTGTGTGTGAAGGAGGTGACAGCCAGGCCATGAACCATTCCCTAGCACAGGAAGAAGCACTTGGGGAGCACTTTGAAGTGACATCTGTAATACTGCCAACAGCTGTTCTTAATGTGGAAAGTGACCTGTAGAATGGTATGTATAAAAATGAGAGCCTGCCTTTCCTCTCTGTTCTGGCACAGCACAGGATAACACAGCTCCTCCTGTTTAGTAACATCAGGAAACAGTTTCTTTTGATCAAAAGCAGTCATATAAAATGCAGACATTTGCATCTAAACTACTTCCTGAGGTCAACAGGCCTGATTCAGATTGAGCTAAAATGGAAATCTAAATTTAAAAGAAAATCCTTACCTTCTCCAGTGAGAGACCTTCAAAATCAGGTGAAATAATTCCACTCCCTATGTTCTAAAAAAGTCATACAACATCAAGGCCAGAGTCCTCATATTCAACATCCATCTGTGGTCTTTGAAACTTCAGTTACACCCTTTTCTTTCCCTTTCTGTAAACATGTACTTGCTCCATCTGGCAAGGAGAACCATAAATCTCCCTTGACTCTACTTGCTATTCTGGCACTTTTGCAGTAGTTCACACAGATGGGGTGTATTTAGACAAATGGCAGGAGGAAAACACTTCTGCACACATATAAGTGGAAATCTCATCTACAAACAGTATTTCTTCTGTATTAGTCTGTAAATTCATGGTGCTGAACATCTTGAACTCAGCTGCACCTTCTGTCTTTCAGCACTGCTTTTACTGTGTCTTTATGACTGCTTCCAGCCAGAAATACAAGATTAGTGGAGGAAAAGAATGCAGCAAATACCACCATTACACCAATCTGCCTTACAAAATCTCACTTGCAAAATTAATGTGAGCCAGCTAGCATGAAACAGTCACGGGGACTGAAAACCTCCACGTATGTAAGCAGAGGGTAATGATAAATACCTAAGTACAGAGGTCAGGGGAGACAGCTAATGGAAGATTTAGGCATCAATGTAAATCTGGTTTTATTTAAAGCATGCATTTACAATCGGGACAACTAAGGGGATACCACATAAATGTCATTTTTAGATGTAATTAAACCAGGAGGAATGTCAACCACCAGTAAGAAGGGAGAAATCCTGCAAAAGTATTTCATCAAAAGCAGAGGATGAGAGGTTTGTGAAACCATGTCTGGAAGAATAATATATCTTGGGGAAAGGAAGGAATCTGAAAAACTGACGCATAGAGGGAGACAATAAGAGGGAGACACACTGACAGTGGTGCTGAATGGCACAAATGGGTAATAAGAACAGCAAAGTAGAGAACCCTAATATTACAGTGTGATACCCAAGATGACACAAGATGCAATTTGGAGTTCCATGTGCAGAGAGGTCTCCACACACATACCCCCAGTGTGCTCACTGGGACACTGCTGGGCACCAAAGGGCTGGGAGAAGCAGGCAAGACAAGGAGATGGTGGTTTCTCCAGGTTCCTCTGGAAAATGATCTCTGTATGCTGTGTTAACTACTCCACAGACACAGCTGAAGGCAGAGACAAGTTGTGAGAGTCCGCAGAAGCAGAGCCTCTTTCAGCTTTGTGAACTTTGAGACTGTATTTCACAGGATCTTCAAAGCCATAAAAATGCACAGAACCATCTGAGGAGTAAGCCTGCACCCGAGGCTTCTGTCAGAAATCGTCAGTGTTAGAGATAAAATCAATCATTAAAGCCTTTTACATTCCCCATTAAGTGGTTCTCATCACTATTTTCATTAGTGAGAAACTGCTTCTTATAGCAGTTGGGGATCTATGAAATAGCTGGATGCATACAATCAATAATTTCTCAGGAATTTGTTGGAAGTGGAGACAGAAGAAATGAGGGGCTGAATTCAGACAGACATCTGGATTTTGCACGGCTCTAATCTTTGCATATGAGATGAGCTCTGCTTTTTGATTTACTGTGCCAGTGGCCTGGCAAAGAACAGGATGCTAACAGGAACATCACAGGAGCATTTCATACTCATATGTAAATGCCCAGAGAAGAAAAAAGACTCAAACCTTCCTTCTCAAACTCTTTCAGGGATCTTTTAGAATAACTGTACATGTAGAAACATAGGGAAAGGGAATTATTAAAACAATCAGTCCAGCATCTATCCAATTGCTCAGAATAATTTTTTCATGTAGCAACAGTAATTAGGCACTCCAGAGGAAACATAATAAACCTCACATCAGACAGATTAAGTGTGTTTCTGTCTTCTATCAGAGACTATCTAAAACTCAGAAGGATGTGGTTTAATAGCATTCTGATATTTTGGTTTTTTTTAAATAATCACCATAATCCTGAAAGTTTATTAACCCTGTAATTCTGTCAAACATTTTATGAATCTTGTTAAATTCTCAACATCAACAAACTCCTACAGCCTGAGTTCCAAAGCCTAAATAAACTTTTGGTCAAAAAAAAAGCATTAGCTTACATCAGTCTTCAATTTGAAAACTTCAGATCTGCACTGAATGGCCCCTTCTTGTCTCTTAACATCAGAAAATCAAGTGCTCCTGCATCTAGTGAAGTGCCATACTCTATTTAAAAAACAAATTGTTTCTCACTGTTTTCTCAATTCTAGTAGCTGTCTGTATCATTTTTTAATCCTCTATAGATTAAAAAATCCTTTATTACTTTTAATTTTTCTCCTTTCTGTTCAAATGGAATGAGGCATTCAGCGTGACATGCAGGAGTTACTCTGTGGTAGTAAAAACCAAACAAAAATTCTACTTGCAAATTCCCTTTACAAAAAATTATGTAACAATACAGATAAAAATCATCATCAACTAATTTCCATTTTAAACACAACGGGGTTTAGTGTCTCAAGCTACTGCCCTAAACATAGACCATGCAGGGACATGTCCAGCAGTTGGGATTTCTCTTCTTTTCTCTCAGAAGAGGTTTTGGCATTCAAGCACTCATCCGTCCAGCCTTCTGGATGTAGCAATAGACCCTGATCCTGCAATTTGCCCTTTTAGCTGCCATTTGTCTGTTCCCACAATGAGGTGATCACCACATACTCACTACATCTTTACCAGAAGACATTCAGTTGTCTATAATTTTAAATCTGGTTAGTGGTTTTTTCTCCTTAAAAGAGAGAAGTCATGAAAAAACTTGGTTTTTAAGACTGAAGCCAGTGACAGCAAAAACTTTTTTTTTTTGCAGAAGTACAGATATGGATTGGAAGTACTTCTTGAGGGACATTCAGTCTATTCCTGAAATTCTGGTCCTTTCTGAATTTCTCTCTTGGTTGAGTCTTCTGTGGTTAAAGGAGTCCTCCCTATTCATCTACCAATAACACAGATGAAATCAAACACTTCCCTAAGCCACTTGCTTATTTCTAAAGGCACCATTATTGCAAGAAATTCCATCACAGCATTTCATATGACCTGCAAATCTGCAAGCCTGAGACTCACTATATACCCAGCTGAGGTTTTAAAGTTAAGAGCCTTGTACCTCCAGCCACTCTACCTAGACAGTAAAGAATGAGGTACTTCTTGGTGTTATCAAGGCTGCACAGGGAAGTGCCTCCTTATCTTAATTGAGAAAGGCTATGATGAGTATAGACATTGCCAAATAGAGGTAGTAAGGAGCTAAAATCAGAATGAACACAGACCTATCCTTTATTTTACCACATGTTCAGAGAACCTCTCAAGCTCTTTTCCGTAGAAGTAATCTAGCATCTACTCCCATATTGCATCGCTTAAAAGCAGGTCTGGCTCCTGCTGTTCTAGTGACATAACCTTACTGCAAATCCATGTTTGTCAAAGCATCAGATTTGCAGCAGAGATAGGTCTATTTTCATTATCTGTAATATTCCTAAATAAGCTGCTGTCAGGTAATTATTCTCTTTGGGATACAAGAAAAAAATTGGTGTAAACTTGGTAAACCAGGATATAATTTCCAATCAGAAGGTAAGGATCTTCATATCTAGCAATTCATTTGTACAGGTAGGGATTTCTAGCTGCAGTGTCTTCTACTTGCAAAATGATTTGTATCTTATAAGTTCTTTTCCTAAGAAAATTAATTGAAAGGCATGATCTCTGTACTGTGAAGCAATGCTCTATAATCTAGTTTCTGTTTCTAGCCATGGCACTTACATGTTGTGGACTTGGTATAAAGCAACCGGACTTCACAATTAAGGGGTGTGTTGGGATAGCATCCACAAGTAATAGAAAGAGGTCCAGAGAACAAATAGAAAAATACAGCAACACTTTGTGAAAGATGAGTCAGGAGACACCTCATTCATAACATGAATGCCTCTGATGGTATTCGTAGCACTTCCATTAAAGCTACCCCACAAAAATCCCTTCTATCATCCCTAATGCTCTTGATGTTGAGTGAAAAAAAACCGGTGCATTTTTTCCTCTGTATAAACTCTTATTATCCATCTTAGACTACTTGAAGAGGAAGGAATATCCTGTCCAAGCTACAGTGTGCAGCAAAAAAATTGGATCCTTTCCGATCCACAGTCTACAGTAACTAGTCCATATCAGCCTATCAGAGACAAATTAGAACAGCCAAAAAAAGCTAAACATTCCTGAAATGACTGATGCTTTTTCTTCTCTTCATTTATCTGCCTGCAATTACAGATGGAACCCATTACCACCCACTCCCTCAGTTAGGAAATGGTTCCTCTGTACACTTTGTACTGCTCCTCAGATGGTCTGGGTGCATTTATCCAGACAGTTACCAGTGAATTCTGTCCCTGCTGCAAGCAAGTCAAATGTAAGCCAGCTATGGAGCAGATGTCTTATGGATAAAGCCATGGATACCCAGTGAAAAATAGATTACCTGAGCCTGACCACAGCACCAAACTGCACAGCACAGCTCCCCTACTCCAGACCTGAACCAACTCACACAATCCTATGGACAGGGAATCCCACATCAGTCTGAAAACATTGAGGAGATGAGCCCCTTCATATCATTCTTTTGTGAACAGAGACCTGCTGGATAATTTGGTGCCCTGTTACTTACGTGTATGCACTTTCTTTCCTTCTATACAGTTTATTTTCTTTCAACACTGCATTATTTACCCAACCTACTGTTAGCCTCCAAAAAACTGCATCAGGCCTATTTTTTTTTACATAGAAGGTTTTGCTGCCTTACTTTCTGTAAGGATAGTGAAGAAAGAGAAGCACCTGGAGAGATAGTTTATCTGGTCTGAAGAATGTGTAGAGAGAATCTTCTTTTCCTATCAATTACTCAGCAATCTCCAGATGCTCAACTATTTTCTGTAGAACCCTACAGGCTGTACAGGAAACATACAAAACCAACAAGCTTTCAGACTGGATAAAACTACAGCCTGGAGATACCATTTGTCTTAAAAATACCCCATCTATCCTCACTGAACTGGAGGCAGAACAGTAAGACCCAGGCAGTTATTTAGGGCACTCAAAGTTATCACAGACAGCTTCATCTTCACGCAGTGGGAAGGAGGAAAGCAAAAGGATTTATTAGTGGGTATAATGTGATAAGCACATTTCCTTACACATGCTGTTTATTTTGCACAGATCCTCTTTCTGATTCTGCAGGCTCTCTCCTCTAAAGCCACTGCCTGAATGGGCACCTGGACTGACCTCCCCTTGGGTTGGAGACTGCAGGCATGTCCATCAGACAGAGGCACTTGCACGCCCTTGACTTGCTGCAGAGCTGTTGGGATAAAAGGAGGGGATGAATGCAGAGGCCAAGGTCAGAGCTGAAGATGGGAGTAGGAGGGTGGAGCAGGAGCATGGGCACTGGCAAGCTGTACTGAAATATTTGTTTTTTCTTCTCAACTTTTTTTCTCATGAAAACATCCCTCTGGTACACAGCAAAGACAAAAACTCATTTTTCTTTGGCAAGACACATTCCTGTAGATCACAAAGGCATTCTTTCATACCTAACCTTGTACGTGAAGAAAGTGACTTTTCTGTCTAGATCTGTGCAATCAATCCCTAATAATACATTGCATTCTAATCCCAAACTTATGACTGAAAATAAGTATCTTGACTCATTCACATTCAAAACCTTTTGCCCAAAAGACAGGAAAGATGGAATTCTTTGTTTTAATTGCTCAGAAAAAAGTAAGTAAAACATGAAAAAAGCAGTTTTTACTGTGTTTCCTTTCTTTTGGCAAAAGGCACACTTTGCTGCAAGAAAGCTGCTAGGATAGGAAATTACATAAGCAGGTGAGCTGAAAAGTTTTTTTCTATTTGCTGTTATTTAAAATTTTTCCATTTCATACTACCCTAGTACATGACTGAAATTTTTCCAAGACAAGTTCCTATTTGACCAGACATTTGGAAAAAAATGTGCAGCTTTTTTTTTTTTAACTTCTAACAAGAGGCATATAAGGTTGCTGTCTCTGATGCCCATAACTTTCATTACTATGAGTTAGATGTATTAAGAAAGAAAATTTCTCCTAAGGCTCAGTGGAAGGGAATTTATACTTCTGAAATATATTTAATGTATACATCTTAAATACACTGAAGATCTTCTAATCTGGCTGCTAATACAAGTCTTCACATTGTCTACAAACAGCCTTTAAACTTCTTAAGGAAAGAAAAACATGTAAGGAAACATGAAGCATTTGACACCAGGTGGTTGTGTCACCTTCCAGAGAGGTTTTACAGGTGGGAGAAATGGGCCAACAGGAACTTCATGAAGTTTAACCAGGGAAAGTGCAAAGTCCTGCACCCAGAAAGGATCAACCCCGAGGCAAAAATATGTGGACATGACACAGCAATGGATGCTTGCATCCTGGAAAGCCAAACACATCCAGGGCTGCAGCAAAGGCAGCAGGTCAAGAGAGGGGATTCTCCCCCTCTACGCCATTCTGGGGAGACCTCACCTGGAGCACTGCATCCACCTCTGGGGTCATCAATCAGTCACTGAATTTTAGAAGACAGGACCATAGGAGTGGAGAAATGCCACAAAACATTTTGCAATGCAAGAGAAACTCACAACAAAATACTAAAAGACAAAGTACGATGTGGTGACATACGTAGAAATTCAGTGTTAAAGGCATCATAAATATTCTATGCTCCTTCAACTGTAGAGAGCACGTTAAAGGAAGCAGGTGGAGAAAAATATATACTAGAATTGCATTTGATGCGACAGATATAGCTGAGGCTTTCACCTGATTTCAAAGTAAATTAAGTACAACATCACTTCATATCTATTATCTGTTGATTTTTCTGTGTTGGAATGGTGCATGGAAAATACCAGTGAAATGTTAATGAGGTTTAGCATATCCAGAAAACATGACAATTCACTGAAGGTGGACCTTTAAGCAGCTCAAACCTAAAGATTTTCAGTAAAGCAAGGCATGTTGAGAATTCATCTGGAATGTAAACGTGCTACATTTGTGAGGGCAGAATACAATATTTTTGGCTGACTTCAACAGCTGGTTGCAGCACACCAGGGAGATATGGTAACAAAGACCTGCAATATTTTTAGGCTGCAAAGTCTTCATCAATTCCCATGAGGCAGATGGAGCCTCTTAAATATCAAGTGCTCCTTTCTGTCAAGATTCCCTTACCTGTAAAAAGCTTAGCTTCAGTTTAGTCACATGTCCACCGAAATTTTCATAAACCATAAAACCTCTAATGGTAAAGTGACCTTGAAGAACAAGGGATACAGATTGACTCAATGAGTACTCCTGACATTCAGAATGATCACAAACTCAAATACTTTAGACTAAGAATAAAAGTACACATTCTAATAGAAAAGGGGGGTATAAAAAAAATAGGCTATTCCTTTGCAGCAAACAGCTGAAGTCAATTTGTGTGGTTTTCTATACCTAATGTAAAGAGCTACACTTTTGGTGTTTGCTTTCTTTATTCCTCTCATTTCCTTATTTCTTTTCTTTTTATTAAACCTTTCCATATTTTTACCTTCTTATTCTTACATCTTTAAACTTCCCTCTTTCTTTTTGTTTTGTTTTGTTTTGTTTCTAGGACAGGAGAAGGAAAGGAAGAAATTAGCAAGGACCTTAAAAGCTGCACACCACAGTTTTTGTTACAAGGTTAATGCAAAACCCGCACATTTTCCTAAGGCTGTCCTCAATGAGGAAAGCAGAAGGAGAAGTACCACAGCACAAGCCATGGTCAATTTTTCCTGCAATAGCATATTGAAGAGAGCACTGCCAAGACATCTGCAGAGGAGTGTGCAGATCTGGCTGTTCCTACAAGCACATAATACTCATTTTGAGGTCTTCAAAGAACTGCAAATTAAATCTGAGCGAACCAGCTGCTGAACTCGCTGGTTAGCTGGGTTGTAACTGCTGAGGCAAGGAATACCTTCCTCTGGCCCAGCATCTCTGGGCCCCAGTTGGTTTCAGCTGCCAGCTGGGCATAGGTTCACACATCTCTCCACCTGCTTTTGCTCACCTCAGATAAGCCCCAACATGCAAAGCTACAAAATGGTGCTGTGCTATCTTCTCTCTGGCTCAGCTTCAAAAAAAAGAAGTTGTAGTTTGAGCAAAACTTAGGTTGAATGAGTTACAGATCTGGGACAACAAAGCCAAGAATTGAGAAAGTCCATGAGTATAATTAAATGGGAGAGGAGGGGATCAAAAGTCAAATATAAAGGAGCATATATGGGCACCTAGAATCACCCAGAATAAAGAGCCATTTAAACCAAATATAATTTCCCATGCAGAAACTGACACAATGGTTTGCAAAAAGCCTCTGTCCACTCCAAGTGAAAGCCTCAGCACAGCCCATCCAAAACATTCATAAACCACAAGTCAGGCCTTCAGAAATCATGCTGCTCTAATAAATATATGTGCATTTTTAGGCACTGCATACTGTGTCCGATTATTTTTCCAGGAAGCTCCTAGCTTCAGCGTGTAAGTGAACAGTTCAATAGTCACTACAAAAGGGAAGCAGCAAACAATAGTCCATATGAGGACTCTCCATATGAGGAAAGCTCCAGCTATCACACCTGAATCCCCCACACCAGGCAGGTGGGTATTTTAGCCAACCTCTCCTGTCTCCTCTAATCTCATCTGTTCTATTTCATGGGCCTGCTCATGCTCCCTCCTCCATCTCCTCAGTCTATCTACACACTTGCATTACACCATCCCTCTCACACTAGGTCCCACTGATCACATCTCCAGAATGAGGTATTCTCTTTTGTTTTTCTTTGTTTGGTTGTTTTGTTTCAGTTTTTTTTTAAAAAATTGCAAGTGCCTTTAAATGAGTAAAATAAATGGCAGCCATCCTGCCATTCTGACTCCACCCAAAGTGATGGAAATATGTGGTTGTTTTGAATGAGGAAATAAAAACTGAGATGGAGATCAGGAATAAGGAAATTACATGTAAATTAGGGACATGTCTCAGTATCACTGGACTAAATTCAGATACATGTCAGAGAGAAGAATAATGATAATCTCACTGCTCACTTATGGCATGAGTGAATTTGGTCCAGAATAATTTTTTTTACTTTATGAAGATGAAGAAAAAAATCTTTTAAAATATTAAAAAGTAGTTTCTGCAGGATGTCTGCAATATGATCACAACCTCAACAAAAACATCTGTATTTTTTTACAGACATGCATTTGTTTATGTGCTACAATGCAGCAATATTTTGTACAGCTATGACTTCATTTCAACATTTGAATAAAAAGGCTGCTGAAAGTCAAATTTTCAGGACAGTTAATCCATCTCCAGAATTACATATCCATTAATATTCTTATTCAACTCATGTATAAGGTTATAGTAAAAGCCTCTTTCCTTTCTATCAAAGAGCTTCAACTTGAATTACTTCTAACATTTATCCTGGACAGAAAAAAAAGTTACTTTAAAGTATAACTCAATTGCAGGAGTGATGCTAACATTTTTAACTCTCAAAAGTTAGAATTTTGTGGTTTATTGTGTTTGCATTACAAAATTAATCAAGTTAAATGTAATTTTTTCAGGGTATTATTTTGCATAGAACTTGGTAATTTCCATCTAATTCTTCTCCTGTTTTCAGTACACACCCCTCCTTTAACTTGAATTATGTATTAAGACCTAAAAGCACTGTTTCAAAAAAAAAAATCTGTGTTTATCATCAACCAATTAAAACAATGCTTTTCATTATGAATTTTAATCTGTAATATTTCATCATTATTCAATGTTACCCTAGTAATCTAACAGCAGCATTTCTCCAATTTTTTCCACCTCTTTTCCATCTGAATTTTGGATGCCTTTTCTTGTC
Source organism: Dicrurus megarhynchus (assembly GCA_013399195.1). Taxonomy (NCBI): domain Eukaryota; kingdom Metazoa; phylum Chordata; class Aves; order Passeriformes; family Dicruridae; genus Dicrurus; species Dicrurus megarhynchus. The sequence goes on along the minus strand of VXAD01007708.1, from coordinate 547,206 downwards.
CACTTTGTATAAAAATTTATTTGCCCTTAAATTTACTGAGGTGCAGTTAATATGTGCTTCCTTTGATGTTTGAATGATTTAATCATCAGTTGTCAACTAAAACCAGCATTTTATTATTTCTCCCAAGGCACAAGCAGAGCTATTTTTTACTTATGCGTGAAACTTTCCAGTGGATAAAGTCAGCAGTGTTATATCACTACAGAACTGATGTTGTATCAGGCACTTGAATGGATGCACACAAGAGAAAAGTTCTGTGGGTAGATCTGTGACAAGTACTTTTGTACAGATTTTGTGTCACTCTTTCAATCTGTTATATGAAAAGTTTCAGTTAAAGCTTCTTTAGACTTTGCAGCAACACCTTTACACAGATTTTTCTTTAAAAGATCTAGCTTGGTTTTTAACTAAAGCTAACTATTAGTCCAGAGATGTCCATAAATGCCAAAGCAGGAGTTGCCAGGTGTCTGAACTATGGGAACAGGCAATGCAGTTACCCTTGGGTAACCTCCTTTAGGTGAGTTTCAGAGCACTGCCTTTGGCAGAGAGGCTGCTCATCCAAGTGTGAATGCCACAGAAGACCAGAAAAAGACAACTCTCATGCCTCTGAGCAAGTGACCCTGGATCTCCTGCTGAAATGAGATACTACTGAGATAAGACAGAAAGAGAAAAGATCCAACAGTAAGAGGCAAACATTACGTTTCTTTTGCAGAGGCACTCAAAAGTTTATCAGGGTGATATTGAGCACCCATTGCTCCTCCACAAGTATTAGCTCTGCAGAAGGGCTGCTCCTGGCTGTGCTTAGGCACTTTAAAATGCAATGCACAACTAGTACAATTTGCAGATGCATTAGTCACCACTTTCTCTTGTCAGTGAAGCATCTGCCAAGTTTAAAGCAAGAGCCATATGAAGATCATCAGATAGAGCCAATTCTTCACCCTGAAACAGTGCTTGGTTTTAACCATAGCATTTACTGCAATGAATGAGTTTGACCTCCAAAGGGGGACTGCTATTCATTTAATAGTTGAATAAAGTTTTACACGAATTCTGTTACATAATAGCCAAATCAGATACAGACATCAGATAACAGTGTCCCAGCAACTCAGAATGCTCTGCCCACAACAAGATTTATAGATCTAACCAGACCCTCATTTTCTGCCTTGGAGATTCTGCCATATTAAAAAAGGTGGAGAAGGAGAAATAAAAACCACTTCAATAGTAACTAAAAAATTAAGAGTGTTTTTGCCAATGGAAAATATTTGTTTGGGGCAGTGTCAAGGAAAAAAAAAGAAATCCTAAGTCTTTTAACATAATTTGAAACAAGATCCTCCTCAGAGGAACGGAAAAAGAAAAAAAAAAAGCAAGCTGTTGTCCCGAGGCAAGGGATGAAGGCACACTGCAATATTTCCAACTAAAGGTCGCTGCTCCCATGACCATCCTCCTACAAACACATACTGCTGCTCTGAAACAACACAAGGCTCTGGGCACAAATGAAGCGAGACTAATTCCATGAGATTTATTTTCCTGCAGAAGAATCCAATCAATGCGTCTCACACTAATACTGCTCTGACTGTATTTGCTTTTAGAAAGCGTGGCTGGGACATGGAGGCAAAGAGCAGGAGCCAGCAGGATTAGACAGTCTACTCTGATGGGTGACAGCAGGAAGGCCTCACCACCTCGGCATGGGGTTTTGAGCAGGAGAGGAAGCCGTCTCCTCCCTTCTCAGATTCTTATTCCTAACACTGCGCCACAATTCCCAGCCCTTATCATGGAAATGCACCTTCTTTTTAGCACATAGCAGTGAGTTTATGGCAAAGACCACAGTTATGTTAGTACAACTGAGAGGGTTGCAGGAACAGGAAAGAGCAGCCAGGAGATGAGAAAGGTCAAAAACTTCTTGTTGCCAAAGAAAACGCACTGCAGAGCGCCCTCCTGAGAGCTCAGCTGGCTTCAGCCAGGCTCCTGGCTCTCCAGAGCTACTTCCCAGGCCTTGGCCCAGCACATCTGCTCCCTCTCAGCATCAGCTGCATTTGCCATAGTAATGTGAATTTCACAACACTAGCTGTTTTCTGATAGCCCTTCTGCTCTGGTATAAAGAAAAATACTTGTACATTAAAAAACAAACCAAAAAAGCATTTGTGCTATGAAAGACAAGTTTAATAGTGTGAACCCTGATGACTCAGCATATCTAGAAGCAAAAATGCTGCGTGAAATCAATCATTTGTTAATGGGTTTATTTCATGTCTTTGTGGACTGACTCAATAGCACAAAGTTCTATATCTGCAGTACTCCCAAGTAAATTTGACTAGGTAGGACACAGGGTTGCTTTTCCCCAGTTTGTCCGTGGTTTCTCCCAAAGATAATTAACTTGCTCCTGTCTATATACTGTGAAAGCAAGTCAAAATAGAGGTGGTTTTCTCTCTACACACACAGATGACCACAACAAAGCAAAGAAATATGGAATTAAAAGGGAGGCCATTGGCTTTATCTACTCCCAGACAGAAGAAGGAGATTAATGAAGTGTGAGAACACCTGCTCTCCTTTGCCATGCCCTGCCACCAGCGGCGTCGGAAGCAGTGTCATGACGTGTGGTGAGCTACCACAAGAGCTTGCTCTTGCCAGCTGCACACTCCCTGCTGTCCTGTTTGTGCCAGCTTTTATTGTTCCTCAGAGTTCTCTGTGAGCCGGTGTTAACTTTCGCAATGCACAGAAACAGCCTGGCAATAACTGAAGACACTTCTGTTGTTCTAGTGAGTCAAAACAGTACAGCAGAAGGTGAGCCACTAACCAACAGCCTCTGCCAAGGAGAAAGCAGTCTGAGTGACCCTGCATAGATCATTTTGTCCTTTACCTCAGCTTCCTTTTTCATAAATGAGGGTCATTTAGGAAAAGGCCTGCTATTAGAAATGGTGTTTTTGTTCTGAACATTTACCAGTTGTTTTGGCCAGACTTGTTTTTGTTTTCCCATGTTTTCAGTTTCCTGTAGTTCACCAGAAGCCAGTTGCTTGTTAACTGGAGGCTAAGCAGGAAGAGGCAAGCAGTGTGCCCACTGTCTGTGACCAGCAGGGAGCTGCTCCAGCACACAAGGCTCCAGCCAGCATTGCACAGCATCTGCTCTGGGGCCATATCAGCCTCTGCACAGCTGGCTGAAGCTCTTCCAACACAGAGCTACTTCTCTGCTGTGTAAACCTGCACAAGGTTTGGGCACAACATTGCTTCAGGAGATGAGAGTCTGAGAACCAGCTCAGCATTCCTAGACAGCTGAAATTCAGTGCCTTGGTCTGGATTTTGAACACAAGTAAATTTTACTTACATGATGCTTAGGCCTCAGACAGATGTTCCCTCTAGAACCAGCACTTTTACAAAGACAAATGCAAACCAATTTGGATCTTTGGAAGTGGGATAGGTATGTGACCAGCATGGGAATCCAGCTCCTGGCCTTGCACTCAGCACCTTCCTCAAGGTCCCCTGGTCTGAACTGGAAGCCTGATATGCTAAGAAACTCCCCATTTGAAACCACCCTTTCCTGAAAAAGATGAAACCTTTCAGATTCTAGGAAGTATTATCAAAGTCTTTAGCAGCTACAACCAAGGCTCTTTCCACTGATGCTCTATGCGTTTTCAGGACACGTATGCACCAGGAAGTGTTGAGATCAGTCAATAGCAAAGGCTGTTCTCTCCACAGAATCTTGTTTTCATCTCCTAAGTGAAAACATTCCTTTTAGGTGAAACCTGTAAATTTCAGATGCAGAGGTATCAGACAGCTCATATTTTTGTTATATAAGAACCGCAATTTGACCAATCATTGATAAGTTATTCAAATGACAAGAAGAGATCACACAATTCCACTGTAGTTAAAAATAAAATCACAGAACCATTTCTAGATTTTTTTTTGCTTGCTATTATCTCTGAATCTTGAAATTTAACATTTAGCCTTACTGCAGCCCTTCACATAAAGCAGACATATCTGAATACCTAAGGTTGTCTTGGATACAAAGAATGCACAGCGTGACACAGTGACTGGCCCCTTGCTCAATATATCTTTCACAGTTTCAGTGCTCTGAGTCTTAAGGCTTATATTTGACTCAGAACAGGTCATAAAAGTTGCTTCCATTTAAAGTACTAATTCCATGTATTTCAGCATTTTGGTTGGAAGATGTGCAATGCAGCATGTAGCAGGAATTCTTCCAAAGGATGAATTTACATTTTGTTTTGACAAAGCCATTATGCAACTCAGTCTCAATTCTCAAACACAACTCAAGTTCAAATAAGCCAGATAGTGGGATGCTGCACTTTCTTTCAACCTCATCAACAACAGTTGTGCAGCACTATGTAGTTTTCATTTGTGTGAGATTCAGCACATTTTCTTCTCTCAACTTCATATGGGTTTGTACCTGCTGAACCTCATTTGCTAAACCTCTCACATTGCACAAATACATAGGGAGGGCCTGGGTATGAGGAATACTCATGAAACTATCAACACCAATGAATGACTATGAATAAACAAGAAGGGAGAATTAAATCTGGTTCTTTTAAAACATTTATAATCCTCTGTGAAATACTTGGCAGCCTTTTTGAGAAAGGACATTGATGTAGTCCAGGGAGAGTCAATGAGAATGATAAAATTTGATTGTTAACACGCACAGAAAGTCTGGAAATACATGAATACCATTGAAATCTAAGCTTTTAAACTCTTCAACTGGTGTTTCATAAAGGAATGAAGCAAAACCAGCAGTATCATTCCAGGAATAGGACAGTGCATTTTGCAGAGCAATAACAGAGTTCCTTGCTGTGGTTTTAGGAATAAGAGTTCTGTTGGCCTTCTCTATGGTTATATAATACCTCATCTAGCACTGAGAAACCCTGAGCCCAACTCTAAGCTCTCTGAGCATTTTTACTTAGATGTCAGCATTCCTTCATTTATACAGGTCACACCAGTGTCCTGTCTGCGCTAAGTTCACATCCAAAGATTCAATTCAGTAAACAGGGAGCACATCCAAGCCCTTTCAATTACTTTGTCATTTCACCCAGTTTAAAGATGAAGAAAACACAGGTAAGTTAAAGAACAGACTAAGATTTTTTTCTTCCCCTAGGAAGTGGTGCTGTTGTGCACATATACTGCTATCCTTACACGAAGGCACATACCCCACAGGAGGAGTTCACAGTGAGTGAGTTTCCTGTGCCCTGAATCACATCTGAGGACACATCGTATTTCCCCTCCTCCCCCTTTTCTGTCCTGACTTGGAGCCTTATTTGATGGCTTTAGTTTTACTTCAAAGGGAATTTAGACTGAAAATAACCATATGTTACTCTACGACCCTTTGCTATGGCTGGGTCCTGGTGTCGGAGCTCTGACATTATCAGGCTGATGACAAACAAACCTATTGAAATTCCAGCACCCCCAGGGCAAAGAGCTTCCTACTTCAGCACTCAGTTAAGTGTTAAGTGACCCAACAGACTCTACAGGCTTCATGATGAAGATAGACTGAAATGTTCTGTTCTTCGCCATTTTGCCTTCGTGTCTGGCCACCAGACAGCCTCTGCTGCTGTAAATTTCCACCAATTCATTTAACTGACTGAATTTTAAAGCCCCACCTTGTCTGCTAAACTCAGTAAGTGCTAGACATTAAGAGGAACAGGAGCGGTCATTTTTTTTTCAGAGTGAAAGCATGAAAAAGACATAAGGAAGACATTAAGATGACTGAGGGCACCCTTACACTGAGCAGTGGAGTATGGCACAAAGATCCTCAAACTGTCACGCAATAAATGAGTTCCAGAAGAAGCAGCAATGTAACTATATCAGAACCTCATTATTCGTGGGCTAATTACCCTTGCTGAGAAGCACCATGTTAATGCAGCTATGGTATTTCCAAGATGCAAGATCCCTGGGTTTGTGACTAAATCAAAACAAAAATTCATTTCTGTTAATACAAAACTTTAAAAATAATGATTTTGACAAAAGATGGCATTAAAAACCCCAGACACAATCCTCTTAAGCTTTTCATTGTAGGCATTTTCTGTCATACACAAGGCTAGACTCATTAGGACACAGAAACAGATCTGAAATCTCTCGTCCTCCATAGTTGTCTTGGCAGCTTTGCAGAAGAGTGCAGCTCACTCTCTTACTCTGCTTCACTGTGAGTAAAAGTTTGAACTAAAGCTTTATCTCCTGCTCTGAGCAAAGGAGGATAACCATTACATTCATCCTTTCTTACCAGTTCCAGTACCCAAACAACTACTGGCCACAGCGAAAGAGACTGACACTAAGATGGGGATTAACAAATTCTTTGGGAAGTTTTTAGTTTCATCTCTTAATCCAGTACATATTTCACAGAAGCAGTTTCAAAAACCAGAAGAAACCACCCTGAATTCCCTGCAGCCTACAACAAAACAAGATCCACAGGACCATGTTTCAAATTCTCTCCCAAACCTGGAAAAAAAAAGAAAAGGACCTCTTTTTTCTCCCACTCTTCAAAACAAAGACTCTGACCACTGTGTTATGAGGGTGAGTTTCCAGGGCTGACACTAAGTCCTTTAAAATTTGTTTCTGAATTAATTTTAAAAAAGTTTCATCAAATTAACCCCACTACTGTTGCTATGGTGCAGCCTGTATTGGATACAGAGGTCACATGGGTTGATTACCCATTGCAGGACCCTGTCCCCGAGGGCAGACAGAAGGCAGAATCTGCAGCATAGCAAATCCCTTGCCTGTCACTCACACCACGCCTGCTTTCTTATCACAGAAGCTTCAAGTCCTGTAACAGGCCAGCGTGGTTTGAAATTCCCTCCAGCTGTTTTGTTATTTGTTGGTTTGATTTTGTTCCTCCCCTGAGATGTCTTTATTGGTTTATTATCATGTATCTTCCTTTCATGATTGGTTAATTCTGTTATCTCTACCTCATGATGTAATACCTTAAAACTGACTGCGAGAGAGCAAACCGGGGTCTCTCTGTTCAGCTCCCCTTCAAGTAACTGACTCCCTGTCCCCCAGAGGGCAGGAGGAAATAAACTTGGAATGCAGCTAACAGAGTTTCCAACTCTTTCCTCTTTGCCTTCGCTGCTGCCCTGATAAACAGCCAAGAGCTACTTGCTGTAAGAATGGCTTTTGGGCTGCACTGGGAAACTGAGGCACGCAAACCTCAGTTACCTTAAATCCATCAGTCGCTGGTTCACGCGGGCATCGGACCCCGTTTACCTGCGAGCCAGGCTGGAAACAAGCCTGGCTAGCAGCAACTACCATCATTAATCCATCAAATACCACTTCTGTCAGATCAAACTCTTCTCTTCAAACACTCATACAAATATGTTCTACATCATCATATTAAGCACCTTCAAACTGCTTGGTTTGGACCTGTCTCTTTGTCCTGTAATTAGAAGCAATGGCATTTCAATATTATAAATCCATCATTAAAAAGATAAATCAGCTTTTACTCCAAGCACTCAGCTAAATTTTTTAAATCAACAGTAATCCCAAAGCCCTCAGGTGCGAGTAGTTATCAGCTGATAAAAAACGTTTACATTACATGTCTGCTCATTTCTGGGAGTTCCTCCCAAGACTAAAGTAATGCATCCATACAAGATGACAAGAGCTTGGGAAAACCTCTCAGCTCCAACATTCACTTGTGTTGGATGTACCTGAACATGGTACATTGTGATCATTCACTCACTTTTTCATCCACATCTGTTTACTGAGGCAAATATTGGCCAACCAGAACTTTTTTGCATCAATAGAAATAGTCTGTCTTGTTACACTGGTTTTGATATATTCATGGCTTCCATCAGAGTACAGTAACACCAACAGCAGAACAAATCAACAACAAAATTAGATGGAGCCTAATCAGCCTCACAACCATTTCTGTTCACCTGAAGACAATCACACACAGAGTGCAGCCTGCTCCCTGCCTCTGTGTTTCCCAGGGACTCCTCAGACACACATTGGGAATGAGATATGGGCTAAACAGGTAAGCAGCAAGGTCTCAAATGTCCTCTCTCCTTAGAGTTCCAAGTTCAGGTCCTGTTGCTGACTGGTGATGCACCTTTCTGAGGACCAGCCTGTAATACCCTGCTGTGTTGGAGGACAATGCCTTGCACTCACTCGACACATGTGTACATGAAACTGAAACTGCCTGCTTATAAAGCACTTGTAGGTGTTGTTTAGGTGTTCCTTAACCTGTCACATGGCCTTGCTGTCAGGAAAGGAGAGCCAGGGAAGGCCACCATTAAGCTGCAGGGTAACCCTATGCCAGGAAGGCCTAGCAGAATGGAGCAGCGTTACCTGGCTTGGGCACACAGGCACAGAAAACACCTTTAATACAAAATTGGCCAAAAAATAAACTTTTTTCTTAAACTATGATGACTTACCCTCTCTGAAGTAGAATTGGTTCTTACTGAGCTCCTTTTCTCTTAATCAACATGGTTTTTCAGCAGTTACTCCAGTATGAAGCAGCCCTTAGAGCCCCTGCTGACTGGTACTGCTGTTGAGCCGTGCCACCTTCTGGCTCTCCTGAGAAACACAGGCTGGCTGGGAATCACCTCCGGAGTCCCAAACTCCCGCGGGAAAGGATGGCCCCGTCTGTCTGAGCTGTTTCCACCCCGACTCTGGACAATTTCAATAGTAACTCTTTATACAGTGAAGTATTTTTTCCTTATATACAGACGGAACTTCCCGAGGCAACTTGTCTGTTGCCTCTTGTCCTTTCCTTGTGCATCTGTGTGAAGAGTGTCTCCACCTTCCTAGAAATACCTCTTAATATTTAATATTTGATTAATTTAATATTTGGAATGGAACTAGTTCTCCCCAAACCTTCTTTTCTCTCTTCTCTTCTCTTCTCTTCTCTTCTCTTCTCTTCTCTTCTCTTCTCTTCTCTTCTCTTCTCTTCTCTTCTCTTCTCTTCTCTTCCTCTTCCTCTTCCTCTTCCTCTTCCTCTTCCTCTTCTCTTCTCCAACCCTCTAGTTTCTGTGACTTTTCAAAAACTATAACATATCTTTGCAATGATACCAGCAGGTTCTCAGCACTCTGAAATACACCCAGGCGGGTCCCACCGACCTTTTTCTTATATATTTATCTCTAATTTTTACAGACAGTCCAGAGTCACCTTGATATTACTATTGGTGTGTGCTGTTCCAGCCCTGCTCTTTAGCACACAGCTGATGCTGGTGGCTACACACATACACAGGTCTGTCATAAATACCTTATTTAAAAACCTCGATAGAGCAATTCCAAGGCACTTCATGGTTTGCTTAATCTTCTGCTACCAAAACCAGGCAAGTACGTAAAAATAATCTGTTCTCATTAATGTTAAAACCAGCTTTCACGTTTGTGTAAAAATATTTAAGTGATCTGAAGGTGATTTTAAAAAAAGCTTTACAATGATTTTTGGTTTCAATCTTGTGGTCATTTGGCACCTGTTACTTTGACTGCTTGGCAATAATATGAAGATACTATTTCATACCTGATATACCAGGTGTATAACAGATAGGTTAAGTCCATCCATAAGCTCAGGTCACAAAAGCAGTACAACAGTGCTCATATGAGAGTACCAGACTGTTCCTGTAAGGAACACAGCCCTGCTCTGCTTCCTAAAAGTCTGTAAGGCAGGTCTGGCCCTCAGCTGTAGCTTTGTGCCACCAAGTGCAGGACTGATGAGACTCCAAACAAGAAAATAGGTTCTCACCTCACCTCCTGAAAGAGGTACTGTTTGCATAGCGTTAGCAACAATCAAAAGCAGCCACAGGACGGTACAGTTTGAAAGAGACTTTCAGGGGTCGTTGAATTCAACCTCCTCCTCAAAGCACAGGTCCAGCTGTGGGCAACTGCATCATGACAGGAACAAGCAGGACTGCAATTGGTCACCCTGTGGAGTAATAGCCCATTTCACACAGAACTCATCTGGCACATTGTAAACAAATGGCTAATCCTAAACCAGAGTCAATTAAATGCATATTTAAACACATATCAGTGATCATATTTTAAGGGATTTGAGGCTAGATCCCACTAATACCCCTTCATAAATAATTAATTAGTGTCATGTCTCCACAAAGTACTTTTGGTTTTATATCCTGTGTACATAAAGGTCTGTCCCTCAGCAATTTTTTAATTGCACAGAACAAAAGATTGATGGAACAACAGAGCTTCAGGGGGTGGGGGGGAGGAGGGATGAGTTTGCTGTATGGAGTGAAATTAGATTGCCACTTAACATACAAACCAGTAAGTACAATATTGCAAAGATTTTGCATGACTTGTCATGTGAGGAAAAATACATAATACCCTTTTCACTGAAAACTGAGGGCTGAAATGCAGGACAATTTAAAACACCATTTAAAATTATGTTCTAAAATTAGAAGGCAGAAAAGATTAAGATTATTAGGACTGGTTTCCATTACACCAGGATCAGGAACCTGTTCCATCCCTTAGCCTAAATATGACTTGCTAAAATGAATAGCAAGAGGATGCATTATAGATATCTATACTTAAATACTATGTTTTGATGGAAATATGTTCAAATTTGTTTTGTTTACATTTTTATCATATTAAAATGAATTACTTTCCTCATTTCAGATAGCTTTTCATGCATGGTTTGTGTTAGAATCACCTTTATTATAAATAATAAACACCAAGATAGTGTTTTGCAACTGGTTTAATTAACTAAAATGTATTTCAAGTGTGGTGGATTGAAAAAGGTCAGTTTATCAAAACATTCAAACTTAAAAATTTTATGTCTCATCAGAAAAGTGAATAGAATTTGTAAGTAACGAGAAATGATTGGTTTTGCAGGTCTATCCACAACCTGAAAGTCATAGAATTAGTACCTCTCACCCTCTGCATCTACTTTATTTGGAACTGAAAAGAAAATTCATATTATTCCAAATTCCATGTTGTTTCAGAGCTCTGAGTAAACAGCTCAGTTAGATGAAAAAGTTCACCCAAAATGAAAGAAAAAGCTCTCTCTGACACTGCATGAAAAAATGCATTGAAAATAAAATGTGTAATAAAAATTAAAAAGTATTTATAAAAAGTGAAACAAAAAGTATAAAAGTCAAAAAAATTATAAAAAGTATAAATAAAGTGGTCTTTGGCCCTCTTTAGCACAGGCAATGCCACATATCTTGCTGCAGTGTCTTTACACCAGCAGGCCTGCTCCTGGGACAGGGGTGGAGGGAGATGATGGAGAGTTTTTCCTCAAGGTTGTCCAAGCAGCAGAATGGGAGCACTCCTGCCCTCCAGCAGCTTACCCTGACCGACACATGCCCACCGCCTGCCACGCCCGACGCCTCTCCTGCCTCCCTGACCCCACCTTCTGCCCTGCCCACTGCCCAGCCCAGGACTGTGTTCCCTCCCCAGCAGCTGCCCAAGCCCCTGCTCAGGGCTGCTCAAGCCCTGCCTGTGCCCTGCACAGCCCCTCCTGCTGCAGGCAGCTGCTCCCCTCACTCCCTGTTCCTCAGTCCCACCTCCCCCATCCTGCCCTGCCCCTGCTGCCCAGCCTGCCCCACCAGGTCTGTCACTATCCCTGCTCTGTCCCAACCCACCCACCCCACCGTCCTGCCCTGGTTCCTCGACATCCACACACGCCCTCCCCAGCCCACCCCTCCACCCCTGCTGGCTGGTGGTGTTGAGCCACAATGACAAGCACTTCCCTACCAGTTTGTTTACTTCATCTGGGTGCAGGACATGTTTCTGCGTGTTTGGGAGTCAGGACCTCCACCTTGCCAGAGTTTCTGAGCTTCCAACATGGCTATTTCCCCAGCCACCATAGATTAGTCAGATTTTTCTGCAAGCTTCCCCTGTCATGACTGCTGTCCCCTTCCATCTTAGTTTTCCAGCTGCTCACTCTCCTGAACAAAGAGGTTACCAGGAGGGAAGCAGCCAGAGTACCCTTCATTACAACCTACCATCAGAAAATGCTTCTAGGCAGCCACCATATCCAAACCACTGTGCCAGAGAAGGAAACAGAAGCAGCAGCTAGAGAATGCTAAGGACAGTACCTCTAACCTCCAGCACGTCCTAGGCACTTCTGCCAGTTTCCAGGAGTTGGCTCAATGATTCTTGTGTGTTCCTTCCAACTCAGGATATTCTCCGATTCTGTGACTCCGTGAAACTGTCTCACAACAACCCTCTTTCTGAAGGACAGAGGAAGTTCCCAAGCCCTGCTTCTGAGATCTGTTGGGGGAACAAACCTTTTATATTTGTCCCTGTGTTACAGAAAGCAAAGAAAATGCAACTCTCCTCAGTACAAGTACAATTTCAAGTTTGGAAAAATAATGAAAGATCCTTAGATCTTTCATGTTTCTTCAAATCATATAAAACAAACATTTACAGCTGATTCCACATGGCTTTTTATTTTCTTCCAGGGAGAAGTTAGATTTCACAGTTGAAGGAATTGAGCTACATCCAGAAAAAAAGGNGCCTGCTCCTGGGACAGGGGTGGAGGGAGATGATGGAGAGTTTTTCCTCAAGGTTGTCCAAGCAGCAGAATGGGAGCACTCCTGCCCTCCAGCAGCTTACCCTGACCGACACATGCCCACCGCCTGCCACGCCCGACGCCTCTCCTGCCTCCCTGACCCCACCTTCTGCCCTGCCCACTGCCCAGCCCAGGACTGTGTTCCCTCCCCAGCAGCTGCCCAAGCCCCTGCTCAGGGCTGCTCAAGCCCTGCCTGTGCCCTGCACAGCCCCTCCTGCTGCAGGCAGNAGTACCCTTCATTACAACCTACCATCAGAAAATGCTTCTAGGCAGCCACCATATCCAAACCACTGTGCCAGAGAAGGAAACAGAAGCAGCAGCTAGAGAATGCTAAGGACAGTACCTCTAACCTCCAGCACGTCCTAGGCACTTCTGCCAGTTTCCAGGAGTTGGCTCAATGATTCTTGTGTGTTCCTTCCAACTCAGGATATTCTCTGATTCTGTGACTCCGTGAAACTGTCTCACAACAACCCTCTTTCTGAAGGACAGAGGAAGTTCCCAAGCCCTGCTTCTGAGATCTGTTGGGGGAACAAACCTTTTATATTTGTCCCTGTGTTACAGAAAGCAAAGAAAATGCAACTCTCCTCAGTACAAGTACAATTTCAAGTTTGGAAAAATAATGAAAGATCCTTAGATCTTTCATGTTTCTTCAAATCATATAAAACAAACATTTACAGCTGATTCCACATGGCTTTTTATTTTCTTCCAGGGAGAAGTTAGATTTCACAGTTGAAGGAATTGAGCTACATCCAGAAAAAAAGGGAGGTTGTCATACCTTGCAGAAATTTGTACACAGCACAAGCCACTCTTGGCACTTTCTGCCCTGAAGAATCATCCATCCCTTCAGCACAACCATGCAAGCACAAACTGACTCAGCACAAGAGACTCTGCTCACAGAGGATGGGCAGCCTGCACAGGGAAAAGGCAGTGCAACACAGACATATTTTATTCCTGGACCTGTAACCTCATTTTGGAAAAAAAAGAATAAAAAAGAGAGAGAAAAAAAAGTTGAACATTTAATCTGGCATAATTTCCGCCGTTGTGATTTCTTTTCCATAAGCAAAAAAAAGAAGACCATTGTGCAGTGCATCTGGACAGGAAATAGTTTAGTTTCGCTGTCAAGATTTTTTTGAGAGTTTGAAATGGTTTTCTTTCTTGAATTGTAATGACAAGTCGGAATCTGGGTAACTTTTTTTAAACTTCAGCCAGAGCAATCCAGTAATGAAGTGGCTCATACATGCTGCAGTGTAAGCAGCCGCTCCTTCAAAGGCTGAATACTGCTGCTTCAGAGAAACAAGGGATGTCCAGGCTTTTTTGAGCATTTTAGGTGTTTCTTTTAACCTGTACCTTTAACCTTTGATTGCACCCTTAGAAATACGTCATGTTCTTGCCACAGGCCCACAGACAAAGAGGCAGAAGGTGTGCATTTAGACCACAGGGTGATCCAGTATGTGGTTTATTATGCAAGGGCATATCCACAGACACCAAGTACCAAAATTGAACAGAATATTGTTTTCAGCTAGTTACCTTAGAATTAAGAGCATGTGTCTTTTATCAAGAAAATAAAATTTAAACTATTATATTTAACTGTACTTATAATTTTATTATATAAATATATTTAATAAATATTGTAGGATTTTACTAGCTATTTCATAACTTGTATTTAATATATTTAACATCTCTCCGTGCATTTCAATACTGTTTATTAACAAATAAGTGTTGCAAGGTACAGTTTAGAGAACATAAAGTTCTAATATTTAAATGAAATCACATATTATGATAAATCCTTTTGTCTCTACTCATTTCTTGGCACAGCTTTGTCAAACCCAGAGATTGTTTTGCTAATGTTTCTACAAGTAGTAATGGGAGTACTTGGCCTATTTTCTAAGCCCCGCTAAGTGTAGGTTGTAGTCATTCCATGGCTTCAGCTGGTGCTGTCTGGGCTCTCAGTGGTCACAGTGTTAGAGCTGATGTGGATTAGGCACCTGGTCTCACATGAGCAATGTTATCAGTCCTGGCAGTGCAGGCAATTGATCCGATTAATCCAAGCACCAGTAGGTTAAGAAGTTTTGTAAAGATCACACAGTGACAACCCCAGGAAAAGGACCTGCAAATAATGCTTTAAAATAAAGTAGCTGAAGTTCCATCTCCCCCATCCTTTTTCCTGGCCTGCTGCACCCCTGTGAGCCCCATGAACTTCAGTGGGAATGACAAGGTTTTTTATATTTTCTATCAAACCTAATATTTTAATTGCAGTGACAGTTTCTCTAAGCTGTGATGAACTAACTTCTAACTTCATACTAGTTACTCCTGCAATCAGTCAGGGCAAGTACCTGCCCTGTAATGCCTGAGAAATTTCCTGGAGTGGGGTGGATCTTCCTCCTTTGCCCATATAGAGGACAATGATCATATATTCATTATTACAGTTTCTATAGTTGGTGTTTTTATGTTAATAGTGGTAATAAAATAGTAGTAATAAATAGTTTTAATTAATAATGGCAATAAAAGTAATTGTGATGTTATTTTAGGGAAATATAATGGAGAAGAAAACAATTCTGGA
The DNA here is from genome assembly GCA_013399195.1 of Dicrurus megarhynchus. Classification (NCBI taxonomy): domain Eukaryota; kingdom Metazoa; phylum Chordata; class Aves; order Passeriformes; family Dicruridae; genus Dicrurus; species Dicrurus megarhynchus. Next base: position 532,195 of record VXAD01007708.1, on the reverse strand, counting down.
AGAACTTTTAAAGAAGTCACAACAGAAGTAAAATATCACCAATTAATTACAAGAAAAAGTTATTTGTTCCGACAAAATCAAACGCTTCTGATTATGAATATGACAAAGGCATATGAAATATATTTTTAAAATAAGCTATTTTAAGATTTTCCAGTGCCACTCTCATTTTCTTCTTTGAAACTTGATTAGATATTATGTGTTAGACAAACAGCTGCACTTTGTTTTGAGTTGAATTATAGGGTATCAAATCCTAGTTTCATTTCAGGAAAACACTTATCTGCAGGCTTAAGAGGGTTTATATTCAAAACAACCCCTACAGTTGTGCTTACCATTGAGCATCTGTTTGTGTCCTTCCAGGGAAGACTTCAGCAAGTAATTAACATTGACATATGTTTACACAATGCCTTGGATAGGGATGTTTTCCTTGTCAAGTCTTTGCTCTCAACTGATGTAAATAACTGGCTTCAGAATTTACCTGTATGAGACATAATTAGTGCAGAATCTCATCCCTCAGCTGCACAGAGCAGATGGTTAAACTGTCCTTGTTTCCTAAGGAATGACTATATATCACAAAAGGGTGGCCTTTCACTCAAGAGATCTCCCATTGGGAATTTATGTTCCAGGCAACTCATTTTAATTTTTTTGCTCCTTTTCATACATTTGAACTCCTGCTGTGAGTTACATCCCATTACAAAACTGCAGGGAAGCTCATTGAGAGCTTCCATTGCCTTACCAAAATTATGAATGCCACAGGTAGGCTTTGGGCCTGCACTTAAGGTGTTTTCCCCTTAATTCCTCCTTTTTTCCATCCTACTCCCCCCTTCTGCCCTGTACTCCTGCAGCTGAAGCAGATGCTTTCTCTGATGTAGGGCTGGGTCTTGTAAACCTTGTAACTGACTTAGGAAGGAACTTGATCCGTATATCAGATGCAGGTATGGCATCAAGGAGATTTTTTACTACCTTTCTCTTAAAATTTGAGAAACCTGAAGCTATGGCTTATACATCTTGAAGCACAACATTATGCAAAATCATCCAACTAGAATATATTGTATTAACATTAGTTTACAATCTGCTGTGGCTTTTTCTCTCTTAGGAAGAAGGAAGTAAAGGGGGGTCAATTAGGATTGAGAAAATCGGATTTGTTAAGATACTGAATATTGAGGAAACAATGCCTCCTGCAAGACAATATTCTTTTCAGGTTAGCCATGAAATTTATTTCATTTATGTTTCTTGTGAAATATGCCAGTTATCCTAAGATTACACTTTCTGTCCCTATCCTAACCTGATATTGATGAGTGCTACTGATACTGATACTTTATGGTTGGATACAATGGTTTTAAAGCCCTTTTCCAACCTAGACACATCTGTAATTCTAAGATATTTACAGCAAAGAAAGACCCAGTCCCTATTACTGAAGCTGCAACTTTCCTGAAATATTTTAATTGACTGTCATGGAATTCAGATCAAGTCTTGTTTCTTTCACGTTCACGAATCTATCAGACACTTGCTTTAATTTTATCTGGAATATATCTGTGTGGTTATCATTTATTTTAAAGCAGAATTAAGTACATAAAAGTCTTCTTTTAATTCTCTCTGTCTAATTCCACTCCTCTCTTTTGGCCTCAATGCCAAGAGCAGGATCTGCCCCCTGACTGCCTGATTGCCATGCAATTGTGCCACATTCATGAAATCCAAGGCTGTGCCTTTTATTAGGAGATTCAGCTGCACAAAGAATATTTGTTCAAAAACGTAATGTCATCTGAAAAGTGTAACTTCAAATTTGCTGCCTTTCATCAGTTTCAGATGCCTGACTCAGGTTCAACCCCAATTCTGTGGGCAGTGGGACAAGCAGATGTGAGAAATGGTCACAGGTTCCCTGCTGGAGTGCCAGTGACAGACTGCCCCAGCATGAGCAGCAGGCTGCTAGAGTTACTGAACAACGCATTAATTCATGACCCTGCAATAATTGCCTTGCCCAAGAGCAAGCCCATGACAGAAACATAACATTTAACTGCCTGGTTGATTCTAGGTGTCATTGCAATCTTCTTTTTTCCTTCTCCCTCCCTCAATTTTGTGGCACCAAATGACACTTTTACATTAAATTAGTGTATCTATGTCAGGAGCGTGTAATTCAGTTAAGTAGGGGAAAGTGTGTGCTATAGTTTCAGGATGGGGGACTGGGAAAAGAGTGCTTCTAAGAGACTTTAGGATCATGATAGCTGAACATAAAGTCCTGCTGTGATGCTGTGGCCAAAGGAGCTAATGGCATCCTTGGACATGGAAGCAAGCACATATTGAGTAAAAGCACTCGACATGTTTTGACACTGCTGTGATCACCAAGAGAATATTGTGTCTAGTTCTGGTGACTATAATTAAAGAAAGATGTTTTGAGCTGAACAGATGTCAAAGGACCAGCTTGACAATGACTAATAGATTGGATGGATAACATGTTAAAGAGAAAAGCTCACAGGGCTCCACCATTTCACTGCATAAGGAGACAGGAAGCACATTGATCAATATGTGTGTACTCACCAGTGGGAGTAAACATTTAAAAAGAGCTCTTTGGGCTAACATACAGAAGCAGTAAAGTGGCATTTGAAATTCTGTGCAGATGACTGAAAAGCAATGTACACAAGGGAAATTAAACCCTGACCTAATACGGACACACACAGAGACAGCCCGGTACTAAACATAATCTAAAAAGCCAAGCAGATGTTGGTAATTATCAGGTAGGCATTGAAGGAAGATGGGCTGAAAACAAGCCAAACAAGCTGATTGTTCATTTTGTTAGTAGTAGTTAAGCTGTAGGACTGCTTACTGAAGGATGTTATAGATTCTAGCTATTTGCTTAAAAAGGTAGCAATGAATTCACAGAAGAAATATAACTCTCAAGGGGTAATAGGTGTAACTGCAGCACCTTTGGATCAGGATTCTCTGATACTGTACAGCTGCCTTGAGCATGTATTTTTCCTCAGCGTTTGTTACTGGGTGCTGCCAGTGACAGGTTCCTGGACTTGATGAGCATTTGGTCTGGCTTTGTGTAACACGAGCCAGAAGCTGGAGGATGACTGTGGAAAAACTGAAGTGGAAAGAAAGAGTTTACATGTGGGCTATAAGATCTTTTGTACATAGATGATGGGAATATCCAGAAATATTTGATGCCATCCTTTGCTTTGGCAACTGTCCTTAGGACACTTTGACTGAAACAGTACATACTTATATTATTTAAATTTATACCAATTCATGTGTGTGCTAAGCTTTTTTCAACATCATAGCTACTATACAAGGTAGCTTTTAGTACAAGCAGGGGAAATAAAACACTAAATTAAAAGCACTAAACTGCCATGCTTGATCAAAAAGTTAGTGACATTTTTACCTACTGAATAAACCAGATGGAATTATTTTTTGTCTTTATTCTTAATGTCGCTAGTTAAATTCTAATCTTTGGCTGTAAGACCCTTCTAGTCATGATGTCCCATAAGCTGGATGGGTGGAAGCAATAGAAATTGAGCAAAATACGGTGTATGGGTGAGCATAAAACAATACAGTTTTAGAAGCTAAGCTCTTACATTAATATCTCTTTCTAAACAGTGTGATTTCATTTGCATAATTTATTTCAACATGCTATTCTGACATATTTTTTGTACAATTTAGTTGCAGTTATTTCAGGATTTTAGGTTCTATCTGTATAGACTGAGAGAGGAACATTTGTACAACAGTACCCCCCTGGGTGTCACATTTTCAGAAGGGAATTCTGTCATGTCTGTGTACATGTTAAACAGTGAAAGACCATGTTTGGTAGATGGAATAGCAGTTTATGGATATTTGGGCTTCAGCCTTTTAAATTGTGATTATCTGAAATTGTAGAACACTGTAGATTGATTGGTTTTAAGATTTTACAGTCAAAAATAAAAAAGTCTGAATCCAAAATTAAAAGTTAATCCAAAAATGTAATTGAGAGCAGTTAGGAACTTGATTTACGATTGTGAGACTGCCTGTATCAATTCTGAAAATTGAAATTAATGATTCTGGCTTATCTACTATTACCACAGGTTTCATCATTATGGAATACTTAATGATGTACAGAGTTGTCAATTGATTTGTAACAGTAGTTTGAAGAGCTTCATGTAGCTTCAAAGCCACTTGTTACAACAGCAAATAAGGCCATGAAACCCCCAGACAAATGCAAGGGCAAGAAAATACCCCATTACCAGTCATGGGTGGCTTAGCCAAGAGAAGAACTAAAAAGAGAATTTTTGCATATTGAACACTTCAGCTATGTCAGATAATAAAGCATGCATGTTAATGTGCTCTACCTACTCTAAATTTGTTCCTAAATAAGTTCCTGGTGTTGCTAACAGAGGTGTGTGGAGCACAGGGAGACTGTCTCTGTAGGGATGGCTCCAAACCACCTCAAGCTTTTGACCACTGGGTAATTGAAAGCATTATTTCTTAATCACTGATTCACAGACTAAAAGAGTCAATGAAAAAAACTTCAACAAAGTTGAAGCCAGCAGAACATGAGCCACTGTGTGTCCAGCTGGCCAAGAAGGCCAACGCTGGTAGCAATTGCAGAAATACCTATTAAGTAAAAGGCTTATTTCCAGAGGGATCAGGGAATACCATCAAAATTAGCTCTTTGGTGTGTAGGAGGTCCTCATTCCTAGAGATCCCAAAATCTCCTCTCCACCACCCTCCGCAGTGACAACAGTGCAGGGCAAACATTGTGCCTGTGCTATACCTGCTATACCCGCCCTGCAGGGTGAGAAATGGTGATGAACTGCACTTCTCTCAGGCAGTCCCAAGCTGTGCTCTTCTGGGTTTGGGTCATGGGTACAGATGCCTGCTTAGGAATGTTTGTTTAGCCCAACTTTACAGAGGCAGCCTCTAATTCAATGAACTGGGAGGTGCATCTGAGCTCTTTACGTGCTCTTGCCTTTACCTAGACTTTATATCAGACAGAAACCCAGGAGTGTGGTGTCCCAGCAGCACCTGCTGGGCCGTGCTGTCTGTCTGAGACAGGCAGGATTTCACAGAGCCAGAGACAAACAGGACACCGGGATGCCAAAAGGTACTGCTTGGGCTCAATTCGACCTGAGTCCTCGAGCACAGCAGTTGCTTGATCAAAAAGGTCAAGAGCTGACAGAGTTAAGAATGAAAGTAAATTTGAAGATTTTCTCCTCTGTTTATTTCCTCGTCTATCTCCTCCTCAATAAATGCTACAGCAATAGTGATATCTTTGACCTTAGTTTTACTGCCCACCCTAATTATTGACATTCGTAGGTGGGAAGGAGGTAACGATGACAAGAGAAGAGACCAAAGTGGCTTAAGTTATGATGTGTTTATCTCTTAAATAAGAGGTCTAACAGTAGGGTCTGACTGGGTATTCATACATCGTTACACAGCCTCTCACAAATTTAACCAGATTGTGTTTCCACGGGATTTTTACATCTGTATTTCCTGCACTTTTTAAAATTTGTTTTCTTTTCTGTATATTTAGATCTGGGTCTATTTCCTAGTTTCTCTCTATTGATCAGAAAGTAACTTAAAGAAAAAAGAAAGAAAAGCTGGAATTTTTATTTGTGCAGTTGATATGAAAAGCCAGGGCTTTAAGAAACACATAGATTGTCAAGAGACAGAAGATAAAAATCACAAGAGCTGTAAAATGGAGCTTTGAGAAGAAATAATAATAAAGCCCTAGAGAGAAGCTATGAACAAAGAAGCTTTTGACTTTTTTTTCCTGATAGTGAGACTTGAAAGCAATAGCATTGTGAACATGTAGCAGCATAACTTGTTTTGAATATCGTGCTTTGTTATGCCTGGGTTCCATCAGGAGATGCTTTGTCTATCTGGAGACATCATGCAAATCAGTCATGCAAATCTGCTGATGAACATTCTGGGTTCTGCTAAGTCTTTATGATTCATTTTTACTATCTGCTTGAGTTCAGAGATGATATTTTTAAAGTGAAATTTAAAAAGCAGGGACGTGACGGTTTTCTGATGGGTACTTCTAAAACAGGTTCAGTAAATGAAGCTGTAATAATTACGACATCTGGATAGAACAAATTGACTACATTTTCCCAAGCCATATGATACAATCAGGTTTAGAAGGCTAATACTGACTTCTCATAGCGAGGAACAGTCTATATTTAGTCACAGAGCTACTTCTATAAGCTCTCGGCACATTTTTACTTTGTCCTTTCATCTCTTCAGTTTGATCATCAGAGGTGTCACCATCCCCCTGGCCTTCTTTCTGCCTCCCTCTCAGTTCATGTCCCTCACCTCTCCAGCCTCTGCAAGCCTTTCTCTGTGCTTTCTTCCCAACTGACCCAAGGTGTCACTTTTGTACGAGGCATTACTTTTGCACACTCACATCCTGCACCTTTGATGCCTCCGTTTCTTTCATCGGTTCAGCATTATACCTCTCGTCTCCCACAGAGGAGCTGGTGCCTACAGTGATGCCATTACAAAGAATATTGGGAACAAAAGGTCCCTTCGTGGAAGCCAGAGGGCACTTCCTCTGTGCTTTGATAACCACAGGAAGCAGAAGCTTCCTGCCTGACAAACACTTTCACCTCTACTGGTGCCTGGCATCCACTGTCTTTGCAGTGGACAATGGTTCGTGTAGGTCAGACCAAGACTGCAGTAGAGCAGATGAAGTTCACTGAGTGAACACTCATATCCTCTCATTGTTATGTGTTGGACAAGCCTTATGGAACCTGAAGTGATCCAGCACGTGCTCCCAGATGTGTAATAGCTATGCACTTCTGCAGATAGTAATCATTCCTCATACGCACATCAGAGCTGAATCTCTGACTGTCACCTGTGGCTCTCTCTAGATGGCTGTGGCACAGTCATCGTTATGAAAACCACAATAACACCACTGCAAGCATAAAGGAAATAATAGGATCCACTCAGTTACTCCGGAAATGCTCTGGGGCTTTCAGCCAGTGTTGGACATGGGAAGCTGTATATATGGACACAAATCAGGACATTAATCTCTACCAGACTACAGATGAAGTCTGTCCAGAATATTGCAACAGTCAAATATACATCCAGCAGTGAAACACAGATGTGCTCATCTTGGACTGGTTCTTTTCCCTGGCAGGTTGGACAAAGAAAAATTAATTTCCATTATAATAATTCTATACACCATTTACTTTTCCCAATGCTTTCTACTTTCTTCTGCTCACACAAAAAGATGAAAGTTCCATTAGAGGATGACACTTCTGATCATGTCCAAATAAAACCCCACAGGAAATGAAAGAGCAATTTAATCTTTAAAACTCTTCAAAAATTACAAAAGCCTAATGTCAGAGGTGCACACCAGTTCATAAATATGATTACTGAATATCAATTTGCTCTAACATCACTAGGTGCTCTAAAGAGACAACAGTTTAATCTCTGTACTATATTTTTTCCCATCTTTCTGACAACTGCAGGCAGCTCTAGTTCTGTCATTATTCCACAAAGCCACAAAGGCACTCTGAGATTTGAATCCTGCCTAACTCAGGCCCTCAGCTATAAGGTCCTTTCCACCAAAGTCAGATATGACCAACAGGAACCACCAAGTAGCATTACTTGATGAGTAACAGATCTACTTCTAGTCAAGAGAAGAGGACTCTTCTGTGACTGATACCTCTGTAAAGAGTGAGTATCTCATTAGAGCTTGGTGAGATGAGATTGAGATTTTTTGTTTGCAGAAGAGATTGTGTGTGTCTTCTGGCTCAGTGGATACAATCAGGTTCTGTGTTTTCTTCTTGTTTAAATTAAGAAATGTCAATAAATAGAAAACAAGCATACACAGAATGCCATGGTCACTTGGACTTGATTTAAAGGAATCACAGCCTTGTGGAAGACACTTGGCATTATTTCCTGACAATGCATTACAGTGCTTTTTAGTGATAAGTAAATAAATAGGTGGCATTTGCAGCCTTTTCTCCTAAGTCATTCTTATTTTCTCTCATCCTTAGCTGTCAGTGTTTCAAGTGTAGTTTTCTCTGCTCTTAATCAAAGAACTGTGATGTCTAACATTTCCCTGATTTCTAAATTCATTTCAGTGCCTTCATTTTAGATAGGCTTTTGCCCATGATTTGATTGATGTCACCTAACTTTAATGCCAGGCTTCTCACCCAAGTCCTTTGTGCAGATATCTTCAGCAGCCCCTGATGAGAGGTAGACACTTCTGCAGGGTGACATACTTCACGTGAAGACATGGGTCAAAACCTTGTGAGATGAATCCCATAGTTACATACCAATTACAATCAGCTTTGCCCAGGGAAAGTTAGGCACCAAGGAGTGAGATTCCTTATATCCAACATGCTTGGCTGAGAAACATGAGAAAGGCCTGTAAAGGAAAGGGAGTGATTTAGAATTAGCATAGCTATTGGCTTTCAGTGATTAGTAATAAACAGTTGATTAATGCTTGTTGTGTTGGATGATAACATTACTATTGATCAAAAGCCATTAAAAAAAAAAAACCCAAAGTTATTTCTAAAATACTCAGATGGGATCTTTTGATACAACAGTACCCCATCAGAGTTAGTTGTTGTAAAGCACAACTTGATCAAGTGGTGTCTGGAGCACAGGAACTGCAACAGCTCAGAGAGGTGGCAGGATTGTAACACAAGTCAGGTCTATCCTGTAATGCTGGTAATGAGAGCTTCCTATTACAGCAGTGTCAGTCTTCACTCAAAGTTAATTACCTCTGGTGTCATTATCATGGAATTTGGTTCTGTACTCGCCTGTCTCTCACATGAGGACAACAGTGGCTGGGCTGCTTTCCTCATCCATTCTAAATGGATAAAGGAAAAAGCTGCATGCCCGTCCCCATCTTCTGAGCTTTGATTAATTTGATTATTCATTATATATGTTGAAGATATAAGTGATCATATTCATGTCATTTGTTAATTCTCATTGCAGCCTGTGCTGCATCGCCTTATCATTTATTTCCTCTGTCCTCAAAATCTGAAGTGCAGGAGCCTGTCCTGCCCCAGGGGCTGCCACCAGACAAGTCAGCCCCGAATCTGGCTGTGGCTCAATGCAACCATGAACAGAGAGGCAATTCAGCTATCCAGCTTGTCAGAAGCAATATATACTGTGTATCACAAGAAAACCACTCTGACTGGTGGAAAGTAAGGGATTTGGAAGGGTAAGTATGCCCTGCAGAATGCTTTTGTTCTGTGACCAAAGTCTTCCACATACTTCATCTTCAAAGACAAGACTGCAGACAGCCCTGGCACCTTTCAGGATCTATGTTAAAATTACCTCAGTAGATTTAAACATCGCTTTAGAAACCTTGTTGTCTTCTGTACAACTCCATTTTCATTACCATCCTTGGCTGGCAGGCTGAATAAAATTTACAGCAGTCACTGCCTAGTGCAATAACTAAGACAGTATCCAGTGGCCTTATTTTTTATATGTGCCTAAAGAAGGACTTGTGTACACAGAACCTACACATTTTTTCCAACGACTTAATTTACATGAATAAAAAGTTAAAATCTCTCCTAACAAATGTTGCCTCTTGTGTGTGTGCAAACCTGTTTTGGATCAGCACCATTACAACAGCATGGGAGACCAGTGAGAACTGCTGAGGCACAAATCTGTGTCACTTCAGTCTCGACTCAGCTTTAGCAATACTTTTCCCCAAAGACAGGGCATCCCTATGCTGCACATGGTTTAATTTTTCTTTTTGAGGTTCACAAATGGAGAAATTCCCTTCAACAAATTAAAATAAGATTTTTTTCATTAATATCCATCAAGGGCAGAAAAGAGCACATTTTCCAAGTTATTAAATGAGAAACAGCTTCAGGAGCTCACTGGAGACCAAGGCAGTACAACAAACAGGAGTTGCCTCGAAGAGATAAGGTTCGTGGTGTGTCTCAGGATGGATACTAGCTGAGTTTAATTTTATGTACTTAACAGAAATGTGGAAGGGAAGAATTTTTGAGCTAGGGGATGCCCAAATTGCTTTGGAACACACTGACATTATTTGATCTACTCATAATTCCCTGATTAAGTTTACAATTACAAGAAAACCAACAAATAAAGCCACTTTAACTTGAGGTAAAGTGTCTGCACTTCATAACTCACAAGATTGCATACAGTTGTGGATGAAGAAAGCAGCACATGGCCCTGCCAACTCAAAGAAAATGACAAATTGGTAATCTGAGATATGCTCCTAAACATCTTCATTTATGGTTATGTAAAAATGTATGATACAGGCAGCTTTGCTTATGGAGCCGGAATAGAGGGCTCTAAGATGGATGAAGGAGCAGAAAGACATTCAGAAAAAGGCAGCACATTTACAGTTTTTTTCCTTTGGGTTGAGAAACTGAGACTTTTGCAGTCTTGATTGCATAAGGAAAAGTAACATATACACCATAACAAAAGCTTTAAATTCTGCTTAAAAATAAGAATTAAGATCTTGATTTCTTGAATGTAGTAAGAACAAGCATCAGGAGTTACCTGTTTCACCTGTTTTTATGAACAATCAGTTTTCTTGTGCTACTGAGATTGGTGTTAAAGGAACTCTTCCCTCTGTGTCCATCCATATTCAAATATACAATTTATTCCCCCCATTTATTTTTCTGGTGGGTGTGACATCCAGTCCACCACCTTAAATCTACGGATGCTTGTTGGCCCCTATAACATAGATCCATCATGCCAGCTGCTCTGAGTGGTAGCTCAGCTGTCCATATTCACTTAGCTTCTCAACTTCATCTGGCATTGTAGAGGGAAGAGTGCTGAGCCTATCTACTGGCTTTTTGTGATCAACCTTGGGTAGTTTGCAGACAGCCATTAGTCACTGGTGTCCATCACAGCGCCCGAGATGGCACACGAGGACATCCTTGAACGGCTGCTCCAACCTCCCACTCGATGAAACCAAGCACGGAGGAAGAAACCATTTCAATGACTAGCAAAAAGAGTTCTTCACTGAGATGCAATTCTCTACAAGAAATTGCTTCTGTATTTTCATGCATGGTAAGTAAAAGCAGAAATGTTTTAAGAATGAGCATTTCTGTTCATGGCATTCTAAAAAGTGGGTCTTTGATTAATTCTTTTTCCTGTTTTAAGTGACCAATTTAAGATGCAGTCATGTGTGCTATTTAAACCGAGAACTGTTGATCTTGTGGGAATGAAGGATTTGTACCAAGTATTTACTTGAGAAAGCTGCCTTGGAATGATGATAAGCTGAGGTTAATCAATATGCAGCCATCTACTGCTTAAGTGTTTTCCACACCAGTCTAGTAAAGATTAGGCAATATTTCTGGAATATATTTCTTTTTAAATAGTCTTCTGAGTAAAGCATAAAGTTTCCTGAAATGCTTAGAATCAGCTAAAATTTATCTTCTTGACTCATACATTAATACAAAAACCATCCTGGTTTCAATTTAAATCAGTAGGGTTTTGTCACTGACTTCAATGATGCTGGGATTTCAATCTTTGTACTGTTATTTCAACATTAAATCTGCCTTGCTAGCACTCCTGTGCTTTTGTATGTATGTATGTGAGTAGTCCAGTGCAGGATAAAGGGAGTCCAGATCTGTCAAAGTGATACATCAGATCCATCTTCCCCTTTTTAGTAAGATGACGTGACATTTTAAGCATTAGGTGTATGCCTATTTGAATGAAACAGAACAGATTGTCTCATAATAAACCATACTGGACAAAATTCAGAGACTTCCTTGAAAAATCTAGACTCTTCTAGTATCCTGTGAAAGGAACCATAAATAAGAATCTTTATTATTTCTGTACAAGAGGTTATTTTAGAGACCTCTGTCACATGAACTCCCGTCATCTGTCATGCTAAGAACATTTGTTTGGAAAGTCTAGGGTTGTGCAATTTTGGAAAGCTTCCACGTAATCTTTGAAAAGGTAGATGCAATCTCCTCATAAGGTCACTAAAGGGATATGTTACAGCATGCACTGAGAATATTTGGCTTTCTAACACACTGCACAGTGGAGGATAAAGGCTGTTTAAGTGTTCAGTGTTCACCAAGTGATAAACATCCAGACAATTATATGTGTTAATTTTTTAAAATGTTCATCTTAGACCATGGCATAACTACTCAAAAAAAAATATAGGTAGCATTACTTTTAACCCAAGAAAGGAGTTTTTCATAGAATCATTGAATCTTATAATGGTTTGTGTTGGAAGGGACCTTTAAATACCATCTAGCCCCTGCCATGGAGAGGGATGTTTTTCACTAGATCAGGTTGCTCAAAGCCCCATCTAACATGACGTCAAATACTTTCAGGGATGGGGCATTCACAACTTCTCTGGGAAAACAGTTCCAGCATCTCACCCCAGCCCCCACGAAAAATATCCTCCTTATGTCCAGTCTAAATTTACCCTCATTCTGTTTAAAACCATTACTCCTTGCCTCGTTACTACAGGCCTTAGTACAAAGCCTGTCTCCATCTTTCTGACAAGCCCTTTTAAGTATTTAAAGGCCACAAGCTTTCACAATTTTAGCATATTGTTTTTTCATTGCAGGGAAAACTCTTGTGTCAGTGAACTGACATTGGCAGAAGAACAGAGCATTGCTAAGCATGAGTGGAGTTTACAGAACCCATCTTCAGGAGAACCAGAAGATTCTTTGCGAAGAGCTTGCATTTCCACTTTACATGTTCACTATACCTACAGCAATGGTATCCTGTGTATGGCTGTCCTAATAATGATAATAGTTATAGATATTGTCATCAGCAACTGCCCACAGACCTCTGAAGGCATGAAGGTATTTTTTTTCAGGGAAAGAAAAAGTCATTTAGACAAATGAGTCTTGTATACCAAAATGATGCTACATGAAAGGGAACTGCTATTAAAGACTTCATTGGCACTCCCTGAACTGATCTGACAGAGCATGTTTGGATTGTTACTCCCATTTGGAAACTCTCAGTTTATTTAGTTTACTTAAATATTATGTAACCAGAAGGTTACATAATAATAATAAGGTTAGAGTAGAACTGTACCTCCCAAGTTTAGGGCTGTGTCATGGTCTGCAGGAGATGGAGCAAACTGCTTCTGATAGAGCTCCTGGCGGAACTCGAGGGCGGCAGGATCCTCCTCTAAGTAGTTACTGTAAAAAGTCAGTGTCACAGAATGGACCCAGACATTTAGGGCAAGGTGGGCCACTCATGAGGGGAAGCAGATGGGAACTAGAGGTTTCCCTGTAATCTCATGGCAAATAACCACATATGCAGGACAAGTCCCAGATCTACCCTCTGACTTTTTAAAGCAGTTTTGAAAATATTTACAATGTCTGGCAATTTTTGTGTGTCTGCTGGACTTTATTCAGAAACCAGCCTGTGAATAATAAGCCAAATATTTCTCTTTGTAGTTGGTATGCAGGTAATATCTCCCATGCCCAGTCTGAGCAGCTGCTCTGTCAGAAGGTCCTACATCTCCTTTATTGCTTCTCTATGAACAACCACGGAACAGTTTCTGTGTCTGTTGTCTTTGCTCTGCTGTGTAGCTAGAGGATGCTGATGCTCTTCAAATAGATGTAGTGTTATAAGTGCTACAAATTCTTGTGCTGACTTCGTACTGATAGTCATATTTCAAAAAATGCCTCTTCTACATAAATAAACAAATTTTGCACCTCTAAAATAGGCGGGTGGCGTTCATAAATTTACAGCTTAGAACAAAGCTACACTGAGTGCATTTCCCCTCAAGCTCTGTTTTTTTTGTTTCCACCTCTAGTCCTGTGTTGTTTGCTCCAGTGAGGCTTTCTCTGCAGGTCAGTCTAGAGGAATCCTCTGAGATGGTTTTACGATATACAAATGTGGAGTAAAAGCAGCTCACCCAGACAAGAGCACTACCCTGAGCAAACTCAGCACCGTGCTCACTGAGTGTGGACTGGATGCAGCTGGCTAGGAGCAAGGATGGACAGCATCACAGGACTAGTCAGGTGCACAAGGAGATGACTGCAGAAATACTTGTCCATGTCTCTTTCTGGAAGAGACACAACCTCATCCATGCTTTCCTCTGGGATGTGCTGTGTAAACATGTTTTCTTCTTGTGGCTTGCTACTTGCTCTCACTCAGTCTTGATGGTACTCAGCCACCAACTCCTTTGATGGAACACGATCCTTTGGGAGCCTTGGCTCACTGTCCTTTTCCTTAGACCTGCACAAGAGGTTCAGAAAGAAATTCAAGTGTGGCCAGAAGATTGGGAAAGGCAGTTATGTCTCAGCCCCCAAAGATGCTAGATACCATTGGCTCCATTTAACTTTAGGGGACAGGAAATTTCCTTCAAACTTCACACAGTGAACTTCTAGGTTTCTTCTTTCCTCCCTGCAATATAGAGGTGTAGCTGTTAAATGAACTCTGAAAACCGGAATTTCCAGCCCAGTCTAGCAAACCATTAACAGAAGTAAAGTTGGATAGCAAAAGTTAGGATTGGAGTACCACTTAAAGACTAAAAATAGTGCAAATATAGAGTACAGAGAGAATCTTTTTACTTATTCATTATTTCAGAAATACTTAGACAATAGAAAATATATCAATCTAATTCTTAATGTAAAGGAACTAAGTGTGGTGGACAGGGCTCTTACATGCGGCAGTGATTGAGTCTTATAAACTATACAGCCTCTGGAGGGGACATGAGGTTAATAACTCTTCATCTCCCCACTTGTAAATCTGTATCTGTGCAACAAAACAAAATTGCAGACAACTTCCTTCATGTCTGGGCTGGGGTAGAACTCATCTAATTTTAAATATTTATTGTGGGATACCACAGCCACTTACCTAGACCCTCTCTTTAGAGGAAATAATATTTCTCAGGCATAATTCATCTTGTCCTAATGTAGTCCTTAAAGGAGTTTGGATGAGTCATGTCTCCTTTCTGGACATTACACTGTAAAAGCCTGAAGCTCACTGAAATTAATCCCAACCTCATTGCTTGTTTCTTGTAAATTGGGGTTTTTTGTGGGTTTTGTTTGTTTGTTTGTTTGTTTTGGTTTTGGTTTTGTTTTTTTAATTAGGGAAAAGAAGGTGCTTTTCTGGTTCTGTCTAGCCAGGCAGGAAGGCAGACTCTGTATTCAACAAGGTTCCTTGCTGAGTATCCAGTGAATGTGTAGCATTTCTATGAGTGTGCCATGGACATGCTGCTTGGTGTGACTGGTCAACAGCAAAATCTCTACATTGTGTTAAGAATGAACCTGGGGCACATTCAGGTCATATTCATTCTTTGAATTTGAACAGGAAAGTGGCTCCCTGAATGGGGAAACAGAGGTCCAAACTGTCTCATCTAAACAATGGCATGTAGCAGGCACATAATCTGGGGTAATAGAGGAGTCTCAAGAGTGAGAGAGGAGGAAGGGAATGGGAATGGGAAGAAGGGAGAAGGAAGAAGGGATGGGGAAAAGGAGGGGAAGGAAGGGAAGGTGTTAAAAATTAGATGTACAACCAATGCAAGGGCAGAATGTGAAAGACTTTTGCTCCAAATGTAACTGTTGGGAGACAAGTACTAACCATCAGATTTCACTAGAATATGCTGCAGGAACCTCCAGTGGCCTGGGAGCCTGTACTGCATATCCCAGGTGCTGAGGAGGCAAAAGCAGGCTGAGGCAAATGTAACAGTTTTCCTGGTGACATCTACTACATATTTTGTTATTTGGCTAGCTGGAGCATTGCAGCTCATGCAACAACTAACTAATCTATTAACACAAGGGCTGGAAGGCACTTTGCAAGGTTTTGACATGTACTGCATTATGTGATGCTTTAATTAGCAAAAAAAGGAACAGTTAAGCATCACATGTGTACCAGCCCCTGAGAACAAGTACTACCTCACTGAAAATTACTGCTTTGAATCAATTCCCAAACTTATACACTACCACCAGCACAACTTAGCTTTCTGGAAGTATATTAGGATGTTTTTGGTGCTATTTCTGGAGAGCTGTCAGTTCAGGCAAGGAGATTTTGTAAGGTATCCCACAGGAGAAGTGGTGCTGGGAAGGCAGGGGCGTGAGCTACCACTGGTCAGTTCTAGCCCTCGGGATCAGCCACAGCTGCACTGCCTTTGCTGGCTCTCCCCCCAGAAAGTGGTCTGCTGAGCAGAGACACCCAGCTGCCTCAGCACAGGGCAGCTCTGGAGGAGCAGCACTACGGTCACACGGAACCAGCACTGCCCACCATGGGCATGTGGGTCCCTTCCAGTCCAGGATATTCTACATTCTAATGTACTCTGCTTCAGAGTGGAGCTGGCAGGTCTACAGCAATGCACGCTGTGCTGCCTGCCTTCGTGGGCTCTAGGCTCAGGAATTAATGTGCCACTTCACAGCACAGATATCCAACACACTTTCAGAAAGGTAAAGGGTAGGAAGGGTCCCTTCCCATGACTCCTTAGGTAGCTGACCAAACAGCCATTAGACAAGTATTCAGTCAATAAATAGATGGAATATAATTTTGGGCATACACTGTACAGCACAAAGTGTTTGGGATGATTAAGTTTCCCAAAATAAAGAAAAAAAAAATAAAATCATCAAATAATAAATAGAAATTATTGTACATTTGCCTAAGTTTTGTTCTTCAAATGTCAATGCAATGTACTGAAAGAAATCATTGAAACTGGATCTCATCTGAAACTGAGTCCCATCTCAGACTTCAAATACTCCATTTCAAGAAGGCTTGAGTGTCCTTCTGCTTATTACTTTGAAACATGGTATTGATGACAATCAAAAGACTCAGTATTGACAAAATTACGGTGTTATAGCCAAAACCTGAAACAGGACTTAGCAGCACAGAAATGTGGCCTTAGTGGTGGGAAAACCCCACATTTATCTGCAAGTTTGCGAGCAAGTGTTTCAAGTTGTTTTGATGAGGGGATCAGTCCTTTCAAGGACTTGTACCTAAAGTTTATGTAAAACTTAGCTTTAAAAAATGCTATCCTTCACTGGGGAAATAAACTGTTATTTTCCTGGCTTAATAATAGTGAATGCAACCAAATTTCTGGTGCATTACGCTTCAGAGTCA
This sequence comes from Dicrurus megarhynchus, assembly GCA_013399195.1. NCBI lineage: Eukaryota > Metazoa > Chordata > Aves > Passeriformes > Dicruridae > Dicrurus > Dicrurus megarhynchus. The sequence goes on along the minus strand of VXAD01007708.1, from coordinate 515,218 downwards.
GTAGCAATATTTTGCCTTCTAACTTTAGACAAACACATACTGAAGATTTTTGACAATTTATGTTACAGACTTGCTTTATTTTTCAACTGGGGTTCAGTCCCCTCAGGTAGCATTTTTGTTGTATTGTTGATGCTTTCAAAAAAATGCCTTTATGTGTAAACAAAGTTGTTACATCCATACTTCACCAGTTACCACAAACGGATTCAGAAATCAGGAATATCAGAGAACTTAAGTAGCAGAATTCAAGCTGTAAATATAAAGTCAGTTTCCTGAAAACTGGCTGTGCATCATGGGAAAGCAGAAATAAAACTTGAGCAGAAATAAAACTTGAGCTTGATTTCAGATTGAAAACTGTAGATGCAAACAGTATCACAGAAGTTAATGAGCATGCACACAGAGAATACAGCCCTAGATAAATGTTCTCAAGTGATCATTTGCAGAAATAGGCTTCTATTGAACTTTTCATAAATCAAGCTGCTTAAATTGCCTTTCACTCTGTTTGTAGTGCTTTGCAAATAATCCAATCAATGCTTTTCACTTTTTGATGCCTTGGTAAATTCTGAGACTACTGAAAAGGGCCTGGATTAGGAAGCCTTTTAAAAGACAGTGTTCAGTTTCTTGCTCTGTTGCTGTTTTTCTAGATGAATGTGGGTTTCTCACCTTTGTTTCTCATCCTATAATTTCCTTATTTTTAAAGCTGGGATAATGCTACAGAATGTTTTTCAATCAATAGTCAAAAAGTGAAACAAGAGAGCGACTTACTATTCCCTAACAGTTTCAAACCTAATTGCATCAATCAAAGATGTAATTATGCATTGAAATGCTAGAGGACAGTAATTATTAGCAAACACCTGATGTTATTTGGTCCTCTTTGTGTTCTTTCCACTCACCTCTTTTCATTTCTCCACTAAAGGCTACTAGGAACTGTTTGATTGACAGCAAACTTACTGTGAAAGTATTTGACCTTGGGATGACAAGGTAGGTGAAAGAATTGGGAGCCTGGTGAAGCTCTGATGTTGGTATATATGCAGTTTGCTGTCATTGATCAGCTGCAGCTGGCTGTCAGGGAAGTTAAGACATGGGGTGTGATACAGCACTTTGTGTTTTCTTTCCATTAATGACCATAAGTCATTACACAACAAGAATAAAGAATAGAGAATAGAGTCACTCAGCTGTCTCAAAAAGTTAAGGCTTAAAGGCAAATCACAGATGAGAGATTACAGGAGTCACATTTGTAAAGAAATCTCAAAGTTTACCTTGAGTACAAGATTTGCACCTGATTTGGGGACCAAGAATCTTAATCAGTGGCCTCAATGAAGAGGAGAGGATGAGCAGCTGACAGAGCATGTCCTCGGTGAAGAGGCTGAGGGAGAGAGCTGCTTAGCCTGGAGCAGAGGGGGATAAGAGGGGATCTAAAAGCTGCCTATAGCCACTTACAGTTACAAAGCTAATGGAGCCAAGGAAGTCTTATCTGTGCCAGGTCATGTAACAGCAGACATTGGCCACAGGCTGCAACTCAGGAAGTTCAAGCTGGACAGTAAGAGAGCTTGTTTCTCTAGGAGGGTGGTGGAACAGTGAAACGTGCTGGTCAGGAAGATGACAATCTTTAGAGGCTTTTAAGACTCAGCAACACAGAACCATGGCTGACCTGCTCTGATGTTGGGAGTAGCCCTACTTGAGCAGAAGGCTGGGCTGGATTGGCCTGACAACAGGTGTTTCTGTGATTCTGCATTATTTCCCTAGTAAGTTGATAGCAATTATCTGTTCTAGATTATGGATAACGCCTCTATCAGGTATCCTTTGGAAATCTGAGGTTCTGCCTAGGCTGTCTTTAGGAACCTTATGATGTTCAGGGAAGAAGAAGTAAACAGTATTTCACTGTAACTTGGTCACAACCAAGCTTGGTTCTTGCCTTTTAGGTATTGTCTGGATAACCTGTACATAAGTTCTCTAGGAACCAAGTTTTCAGTGAAGTGGGAGCATCAGAAGTTTTTCATCACACCAAATTTAGCAGCAAGTCAGATGCATGGGCCTTTGGTATGTGTGGAATTTGACATATGAATTTGTATGTATAGATGCCATTATATTTGGATTTCATCAGCTTGTTAAGTAGAAATGTTAGACATTGAACACACTGAAGGGCTATAAAAAGCGGTTACAGCTTGTGTTATTTTTTAATATTTTTATGCAAACAAGCCCTATCCTATCAGGAGTTTTTTAGCCCTAGGATTCTTCTTTTAGGCAAACAGAAAATCTGCCCACTCCACATTTGCTACATATGTGTTTAATATGGTCGAGTAAAGTTTGGCAGTGGAGATCGAGTAGAATCTTTAGTCTGGCGAGACAATAAATCTGTGTTGCCCAGCTGTGGGAGTCTCTGTGAGCTGGGACTCAGTATCTCAGCAAAAAGTATATCTGTTTGCAGATCATTTTCCACCAGGAATTTCAAACATTTGAACTTCTACTTCAGTGGTTTCAAGCTGTGATTTCCAAATCCCTGGAGTCTGTTCAGTGTTTCTAAAAGTCTGCAAAAGGTGTCAAAGGAAAGAAAACGTTTCGTGAACAGGCTTGAATTTCACTTATCTGGGTCTGTTCCTCCAGCAGGAAAATTTTGGCAGCTGTCAAATTGAGGAAAGATTGGCATTGAACCACAGTGAATAAAGCAGATAACAGTGTTTCTGAATGTTGGGTGTATTCTTATCTTTAACCTCAGCTAGCCTCCCCATGTTAGCAACTCTGGCAGAAAAACAGCTCATTCATGCCCTTTACAAGTTGTTTATAATATATACAATTAAATCAGAAGTTGGATTTTGTGGTGATACATTTTCTTTTTGCTCCTATTGATTAAATCCCGGCCCCAGGCTTTGCTATCATTAACTTCAATATTGGCATTCACTTCAATGAGAAATTTTATTTTTCCTTAGAAGATCTTTTTATCATTTTAACACTATCCATTGATGCTGTGGAAGCAAGGAGAGAGTGGGATCAGTCAGTTCTTGTTTGATTGTTTTTAACTAATGAGCCTTTAAAGTACTAAAGAACAGATCTGATGTATTCATATCCCAAAAGCAGATGTCAGCGAACAAAGAATCCTGGTTTTTTAATGTTCTCATCAAGGAAAGCTGGGATTTGGATGCCATTTTAGTGTCACTGTGACACTACAATGCTCCAGTCTTCAAGCTGGAGAGAAATCAAAGATCCTATAAATTTCTTTAAAAAAAAAATTACAGCCAATATTATATATCATTGTGAAATAAATATTTCACTTTTTTTTTTCTTTAGGGTAGGCACGTTTATCACATATATTCAGTTACAACCAAAATTGTTTCTGTGCAAGGCTATAGTTATGAATTATTGATTATTATATTATTCAGTGTTTCTATTGCTTCTGTGTAATCCAGTTTTTAAAGGTATGTGTAACTGACACTGTAAAATATTTGGAAATCTTTCTGATACCAAAGAAGTGTATGTCACACCCAGAAAAATCAGTAAAATATTTCCTTATTATTTTAGAAAGACATGGATACCTATAGTTGACATTTTGTTTTTCCTTCCCTCTGTGTACACACACATACATAAGAGGATGTCTGCATGTATTCTGCAGAAAATTCAGCCCAACATTGTTTCCATCAAATATATTTTATAACTAACTTTATCAGCTAAATTCATCTACTTCTGCAGTAGGGGTTGTTTTACATTCAGGTACAGAATCACACTTGTCAGTCATTTTTTTTGGACAACATTCTCAGAGTTTGAGCAGTTTAATGTTGCATGTGTATCTTGTTTTGTGAAAAAGGACTACCTTGTATTTCTTGACTTTCATTTCATGTCTTAATGTGGGAGGTGTTCACTTTGGGAAAGCAGCCCTATGAGCTTCATGATAATATGCAGAAAGTTTCTCAGGGATACAGACTTTACAGACCACAGCAGGTTTCAAACATCATCTATCAGATAACGAACAACTGCTGGTATGAGGTGTGTATGTACATCTGCACATACAAACTGGAGAAAACAAAATAATAGGAGCCACTGGGAGTCTCTGCTGACAGCTGAACTGATGCTCATAATGAAAATATCCTTTAATAAAAGCCATTGCTTGTAAGTAATACATTCTATATTATCTAGTTCAGGACATAGTTAATACACGAAATGGGGCACAAAGGCAGGTTGGCTTCCTTTTTTTTCAGAAGCACGCATTTAAGCATAATACCCTTCAGCATCAACAAAATATACAGGATGAGATTCCTCTCACCTAATTTTAACAGTTTAAAAATTGTGTGCTGAGCTAAACTAACTGTCTAAATTTCTTCCATGACTACAGGACCATTACTGGTATCTCCCCATGGTCATTTGCCCTTTCTCTCTCAGCCACCACAGAATAAAAGGTATTTGCCTTCCTGTACAGAGATTTAAACAGCAGACATAGAGGAGTCCTCCAGTTTTACTGCTGAGTTCGTGTGAAATAACCCCACCCTTACAACGAGAAGGATGTGATACCCCATCCATGAGTCTTCGAGGAGCTTTAAGTCAGACGCTGATCATGCTCACTTGATTTTGAGATTAGCATCTTCTGTGCCAGAAATTACCCTGATTTATTGTTCCTCATCACCTAAATTTTGATCAGCTGTCTGTAGACCATGACTTGTTTCTCACCAGCAACAAAGAACTGTTTTGCACATTATTGATGACACCAGGAAATGACTGTGATGTTCTCTTCTTTTTTTTAATATAATTGTCAGGAAAATGAGTGACTTATATTAGAGGACATATTAATGCAAAGAAAGAAGATTAAGCTATCACAATGTAAGATAGATAAGTAAGTTAAATTTTATTTACCTCCTGCAACTTTATTTTAGCATGCAGGAATTTTTAGCAACATCACTGTCTATGAATTTCTGCATGCTAAAACCAAAAAAAACTAATGCAAATTACAGTTCCTGAATTATTTCAAATTTAGATTACTAAACCCATCATCTTTGCTTCATTTAACTACTAGAACAGCTCCTTGCCTTTTATCAGCTTTTAGCATTGTTTTGAGGCATTGAGAGAAGGAAACAGAGCTTGAAAAATAAGATTCAGAAACAGATGACTGCATACTGGCTCCATATCACCTGCCTGCTAAACAAGAGCTGAACCTAAAATCTGCCTGACATCAGCCACCCTTATTATTCTGGCTTTTAGTGTTCTTCTCATTTAATCAGGGGGTTGACCAAGAAGCATATGGAGAAAGCGTTTGTGACACTCTGTGGGTAACAGAATTTGGAATGATACTGTGGAAGAATATAATTTTTGTTAGCATTTTTTCAAGACTTCTCAGACACTGAGATGTATATACCAATTATGTGCACTCCTTCAGTGCCTCCAAACTGTCATGATTTGGCCTTAACTGGAAATGTAAACAGGGAAATATATGCTTGGTACATTTTCTGATTATCATAACTCATCTGAATGTGTTTTTTCTTCATAATCACTTGAAGCTGACACCTAAAGTCAAATTTAGAACTACTGCCAAGTGACAGCAACATGAATAGATATAGTCTTACTTTCAATTACTTAGAAATTACTACAGGTAAAATATTATATCTGTTTTCTCACCAGTATTATTGACTTTAGTTTTGGCCCTCAGGGCGTATATTTGATTTGAAATTCATTCTAAGCTGCATATTTAGGGTATTTTCAATTTAGCAACATATGAGGCATCTACTAGAGTGTTATTGCTTCCTGCAATAACAGGTAGAAATAAAGAAAATCATGTTTTATGCAGAATTCTATAGTCACTGCAACAGTAAATGGTAAATTCGCTGATCTCTACGAAACTTGAGAAGCAAAAATTTGACGATAAATGAAAATGCTATTAATATAATTGCTTAGCCAAATATTTTACTCCTGAGGCACTGAAATTTGGCTTCTGATGTTAGTGCTTAAATAGGAGCACCCAACTTTCAAATGTGCACAGCACTACAAAAATTAGTGCTAACTTCAGCAAGTCTTGAGATACCAGATACATCTGAAGCTACATAACAGAGGCATCTAAACTTAGACACTGACAATTGCAAAATGCTGATCTAATATGTATAAAGAGGTTTTAAAATAATTTCTGAAATAAATCCTTTTCTCTCTTCTCAAATCTGAGCTAGCTCAGCGTATGATGCCCACAGGAGCCCAAGTGATGTCTGCTTGCCCTTTCCCTGATGGAGCTGGCCCAGCCCTAAAAGGGACCCCTCTGCAGCTCTAGTTTGAGCTCACCTGAACCTAAGGAATAAGAAGTGCAGGATGCAGATGTGGGGAAAGGGGAGAAAGAAACGAAGGTCTCTGGCCAGACAGATGTTCCCATGCCTGTGCTTGCCAGGCATTGCTTGGTCCCAGCACTGGAAGCTGGCTCAGAGAATCCTTGTCTTCATGGGGAGCTGCAGGGTGTTTGAGGGAAAGCTGCATCTGGGGTCATGCAAATGACTTTGGGGATCTGGGTAGGCCTAGGGGCCATGGAGCCTGCACGGGAGGGAGGGGTAGGGCTTGCTATGGATGCTGCCTGTGGACCAACCTGGGCCAGGGAGTGCTGACTCAGATAAAGGGTCAGGGAAGAGTGCATACCCTGAGAAAGTAGGAGAGGGAAGGTCCCCCAGCACAGAAGGTGTGAGCTATTGTGTCAGCATGCAGCTGATTTTTTTCATATAAACATCTTTTTATTTATGTTCTTCCGACACCCTGCTATATCCTTTTAGTGGCTTTTTGTGTTGAAAATACTCAATAGTGTTTTTTGATACATAGCACAGCTTTTAAAATTAATTGTATTGAAATTAAAGCTTTGTCATAATGAAAAAGTTAATCCAGATCTGAAGATGGCTGGCATGACTAATTACTTTATTTGATTGTTTCCAGCTTTGCCATTCTTTTTTGTGTTACTGCACAGTAAGTAAGAAGACCACAAATAGTTGATTTATTTATCCTAAGAGTTCAGCTCAAGTACTAAGGTTTGGGGATGTTATGGCAATGGAATATGTGGTATAGATAAGCAACTTTTAAAAAAGTATTTTCATTCCTTTGCATTAGTGTCTAGTTTGCAGTTAATTAGTACTGTCTGCTTACCATTTTGAACTGCTTTGTTTAACGGTCTTGTCTCTTAAATAGGAAATGAATGTGGACCATTATGTCAGTGTTTTGTGAACCTGTAGAGCCCAGATATAGTTTTCAGATATATGTCTGGCTGCTTTCTACAGATTGTGATCATTTTGGAGGTCCATGATTTTAAGAGTCCATGAATTTTCTGAGCAATTTTCATGCAGGATTGTGTTTGCTACCAGCTCTTTGTCGCAATCCAGGACTGAGTATCAGACACCTTGTGACTTTCAGTGACTGGGTGTGTACAGAAAAAAACACACTGGCATGGTTGCAGCTCTGGTGGGGGACCTACAAGACTCAGAATCACAGAAAATCTGGCTGAAAGGGTCCCCTGGAGGTCATCTAGCCAAACTTCTCACTCAGAGTGGATTATACCCGCTGCTCTATCAGCCATACCTTTGTCTACCTGATCTCTGAACACTTCTAAAGGTGGACATCTCACAGAGTACAGAATAGGCAACCTGGTCCAGTGCTGCACTATCCTCCATGTGAACAGATTTTGTTTTTCAGGTGCAACCAGAACTTCCCAAGCCTCAGCCCACTGCCCCTTGTATGTAATAGCACAATTGTACTTGTTGTACGTGGCATTTGTAATGCAGTATTTGCAATAGTGCAGGCAATGGCCGAGGTATAGGGGAAAATAACCAAAACAACTTTGATCATTTAGTATTAAGGAAGTTTCCTTTTTTAATGTCAACATAAAAGAGGGGTTTTTTTGAGGGAGCATGGGCTATTTCATCTCTACAATACTTATCAAGCAAACAGTTAGAAAAATAACTTATAACTTCCTAATAAACTTCCAGTGCTTGTTAATCTTCATCCAGTATCCATTTTACATTGATACAGATTTCTTGAAGGTGCAAAAATTGCAGTTATTTCATATCAAATTGAGTTCTTCATCATTAAGGTTCTTCTGATAGTCGGGTTTTTTTCGTCACTGTCTTTAGAACACTTTTGAGGTCTCCATCTGGAAAGATCAAGATGTTCTTCAGGAGTATATGAATTATTTTTATGTGTGTCTTGGTCTGTATACAACTGTATACTTCCAAGCTTTTGTATCTCATGACACAGGAAACAGAACTTGGATGCAGCACACATGAAAAGCAGCACAAATGGTGTGTAATGTTATGCACATAATTCATAGAAAAGCCATGCATTTTTTTCTAGTTGCCACATAAACAGCAGATTTAGTTGCTACTGGCCATGAACCAGTAGATTAATGCTCAACCAGAAGACACTGTTTGATGATGTCCATAGTGTTTTTCTCCTTTGCTAGGCAATATTGTTAAAAGTGAAATGAAAAAAAAAAAGAAGCCCTTAGTGTACCCACATCTTTTAAAATGTTGTTTGTGTCTCTTCAGCTGGCTCAAAGCCCAGGTTGCTTCTCCCCTCTTCACCATAAGGGTTCACCTCTCCACCGCTGGATCCTGCTTCACCTCTGCTTTCTCTTGCTCTCCTGTAATGAAAATTAATTTTATATTAGAAAGTCCCTGTTCTGTTCAAGTCCTTCTGGATCCCCAGAATCCCTGACTGTAAATAATACTGTGTTTAACTGGGAATACTTATATAAAAGAAATCAAGTTAGGTTTAAGAAGAACTGTAGCAAACCTCCTGTGTTCTTAGAAACCATGTTAGTGGAGAGACATAGAAAACCAACCAACCTATATTGTTGTTAATGCAATAATATTTAAGGAAAACTTCATTACTCTACAGCCTACAGTAAGATTACAGAAAACTGTAGGTGCTGATAAATGTGACCAACTCAGCTGTTGAAGAAGGCACCATGTTCCCAGCAGGACATCCCATCCTCCTTGCAGCAGGGTTGGCAGAAGCCTGGACACCCTGCAGCTCCCTGTGGCCACAGCACTGGTTAAACTGATGACAATGGGGAAATTGCATTAAGCTGCCAAAGCTGCCATGTACTGAGAGACAGGGAGCTGAACCTTTAGCTATCACTGTTGATGGGAGAGGGATAGTAAGCTTTCATTCCTTAACTTGCTTCAGGTAAACTGGGCAGCCTAATTTATAAAAAATCCTGATGATTCAATTATTGGGAATCTTCCAGTGGTCATGTGTTGATTCCTGCCGGCCAGGCTGTTCCCAGCCTGGCTCACAGGTAAACATGGTCCGTTGCCCGTGTGAGCTGGCGACTGAAAGATGGTAACTGAAGTTAGCGTGCCTCAGTTTACCAGTGCAGCCCAACGCCTCCTCAACAGCATGTAGGTGTGCTGTTAAAGCCAGTAGCAGAAGGCAAGGAGAAAGAGTTGGAAACTCTGTCAGCTACAGTCCAAGTGTATTTCCCTCCTGCCCTGGGGGGGCAAGAGGTAATTAGCTCGAAGGAAAGCTAAGCAGAGAGACCCCACTTTGCTCTCTGGCAGTCAGTTTTAAGGGATTACATCATGAGGTAGAGATAACAGAATTGACCAATCATAAAAGGAAGACACACAGTGGTAAACCAATGAAGACCCCCCCAGGGGAGGAACAATATCAAACTAACAAATAACAAAACAGCTGGAGGGTATTTCAAACCACGCTGGCCTGTTACAGGACTTGAAACTTCTGTGATAAGAAGGCCGACGTGGTGTGAGTGACATGCAAGGGCTGGGCTATACTGTAGCTTCTGCCTTAGGTCTGTCTTCGGAGGCAGAGTCCTGAGATGGGAAATCAGCCCATGTGTCCCACCGAGGCTGAACAATAGCAACAGTCATGGTCATAGTATCAAAAAATATTACTCACTTTTTGCGATCTCTTCGCCCAGTGATGATCAAGGCAATAAGTCCAATGACAACCAGACTCATGACCACCCCAAATACAATTAACCAGATGGTGACTGGGGGTTCATAAGGTGCAGCCAGGGTTGGAAGTATTCCCACAAACTCCAGCGTGTTGTCATCCAGTCTGAAAGCCTCATTGATTCGTCCCCGAGACATCCTGCCATCAAATGCAAATTCAAAGAGTTTCACACACTTATTGGAAGGAAAGGAACAGTTTTCAGTTGTTTTATATATCTCCAGTGTGCCAAGCTTTCCCTGAACTGCTCAGTTGAAAAGGCTGCAGAGGAGATACTGCTAAACCCATATTCCTTCTGGCGTGTGAGTGACAACCACAGGAACTTAAACCCTTAACCTATTGCAGCTTAACTGACATGTTCAGACACTGTATGGACTCTTAAACTCAGTTTTAACATTTATCAAATGAACCTTCTGATCTTCTTCTCTCTTTGTATTTTGGCCTTCATTCTCTTTACCATTTCTTTTCTATCCAAAAGTTTCTTAGATATGACACATAAAACCCCACCTTTGACATCTTACCTATTTTCCCCCTACAATCTTACACAATTTTCATTCTTGTGTTTTTCACTGCCCTGAAAACCCTTTCCCTGGTGTATCATCCAGGCCTGGTTTTTCCCTAAATTTCCACATCTGCTATTGAGTGCTAACTCGAGAGTGACTTTCACAGCCAATTCTTTTCCCTTAGTTCACCAACTTATCTCACTGCTTTGTCAACCCCATCTCATGTTGATGCCACTTTTAGATTTGTGCCCTCTTCATTTCCCACTGCACATTACCCATGATCTTCTGCAGAGTTGCAGTTTTACTTATCATTTTTATAGCAATGACTTACAGTGGTGTCACACCATGCTATAAAAGAGCTGTTCATTGACCTGTAAGTGGAAACTAGCTCCTGCTCTGACCTCTTCTATATAATCAAATACATCTGGCTGTCTTTCTAGTGCACCATTACTCTGGAGTCCTTGTTAACAATAATTCTTGCACTGACTTTTCATTAATGAGAGGAAGAACACACATGTGCATGCACACATCATTACTGTATTCTGTATTTCAGAAATTAAAATAGTTCCTTTTAAAGTTTGAGCAGTTATATTTGCGGGCAAGGTATGATGCAGTGAGATGTCTTTTGGCAATTTTACAAGTCCCCTGAAGCATTTAACATTGGCTGTTGTCCAAGACACCATCTTATAGATGGACTGTTTTCTTTCCATCATAATAGTTTTCGTCCTAGTTTCTCTCATCCCACTATTTCCATTTGAACTGCAATATTGACTTCCTTGTCACTGCTTCTGCCTCAGCTGACTTAAGCAGTGCTTTCCCTTCCACTCTTTCATCTGCTTGTTTGGTTGGGGTTTTTTTCCCCCGGAGAGAAAAATCTCACCTGATGGCCTTTTCCACGTCAGCTTTGGGCACAATATCACTGATATTACCTGGCATGCTGACAGTAATGTAGAAGGAGATCCTTTGTGTCTGTTCCCCAACATGAATGTCAGTAATTCTGAAGGACAAACAGAAGAGAAAGGTTACTTTCATTGTTGAGATGACATTAGCTTTAAATTTGGGCAAGTGAACAGTTGTGTTTGATTGGCATTGCCAGGGGTTTAGTTTATGCTGGGGAATGCTTTCAAGTGAAATCAGCTGGGAAGTGAAATCAATTTTCCTGCCAGAATTTCTTTTTCTATGTGCAACTTTGTATCTTGANGACATGTTCAGACACTGTATGGACTCTTAAACTCAGTTTTAACATTTATCAAATGAACCTTCTGATCTTCTTCTCTCTTTGTATTTTGGCCTTCATTCTCTTTACCATTTCTTTTCTATCCAAAAGTTTCTTAGATATGACACATAAAACCCCACCTTTGACATCTTACCTATTTTCCCCCTACAATCTTACACAATTTTCATTCTTGTGTTTTTCACTGCCCTGAAAACCCTTTCCCTGGTGTATCATCCAGGCCTGGTTTTTCCCTAAATTTCCACATCTGCTATTGAGTGCTAACTCGAGAGTGACTTTCACAGCCAATTCTTTTCCCTTAGTTCACCAACTTATCTCACTGCTTTGTCAACCCCATCTCATGTTGATGCCACTTTTAGATTTGTGCCCTCTTCATTTCCCACTGCACATTACCCATGATCTTCTGCAGAGTTGCAGTTTTACTTATCATTTTTATAGCAATGACTTACAGTGGTGTCACACCATGCTATAAAAGAGCTGTTCATTGACCTGTAAGTGGAAACTAGCTCCTGCTCTGACCTCTTCTATATAATCAAATACATCTGGCTGTCTTTCTAGTGCACCATTACTCTGGAGTCCTTGTTAACAATAATTCTTGCACTGACTTTTCATTAATGAGAGGAAGAACACACATGTGCATGCACACATCATTACTGTATTCTGTATTTCAGAAATTAAAATAGTTCCTTTTAAAGTTTGAGCAGTTATATTTGCGGGCAAGGTATGATGCAGTGAGATGTCTTTTGGCAATTTTACAAGTCCCCTGAAGCATTTAACATTGGCTGTTGTCCAAGACACCATCTTATAGATGGACTGTTTTCTTTCCATCATAATAGTTTTCGTCCTAGTTTCTCTCATCCCACTATTTCCATTTGAACTGCAATATTGACTTCCTTGTCACTGCTTCTGCCTCAGCTGACTTAAGCAGTGCTTTCCCTTCCACTCTTTCATCTGCTTGTTTGGTTGGGGTTTTTTTCCCCCGGAGAGAAAAATCTCACCTGATGGCCTTTTCCACGTCAGCTTTGGGCACAATATCACTGATATTACCTGGCATGCTGACAGTAATGTAGAAGGAGATCCTTTGTGTCTGTTCCCCAACATGAATGTCAGTAATTCTGAAGGACAAACAGAAGAGAAAGGTTACTTTCATTGTTGAGATGACATTAGCTTTAAATTTGGGCAAGTGAACAGTTGTGTTTGATTGGCATTGCCAGGGGTTTAGTTTATGCTGGGGAATGCTTTCAAGTGAAATCAGCTGGGAAGTGAAATCAATTTTCCTGCCAGAATTTCTTTTTCTATGTGCAACTTTGTATCTTGAGCTGGAGAGAGTTTACCTCATACCTAAGACAATCCTTTGTGTAATTTTCCACAGATTATAATCCACTTGCAAAACACAGAGTGTTTGGGGTTGGCCCCATGGATGAGGTGCTGTGTGAAGTACCAAGTGAAAAAAAACCAGCTTTCTTCCTTATTTTTCTAGAGTAGATTCTAGATATTACATGACTGATGTTCTATAAAGTAATACCTATTAGCTTAAGTAGATAACTCCTGAACATTATTGAAGATATTTAATCAAAAGGGTAGTTTTACTTACCAAAATCATTTTCAGGTGAAAGATTTTGTTTGTAACCAAACTTAGATAAGATTCATAAATCTGTACCAAATTCTAGTGCTTTACAGTCAACATGTTTATCTTTCCTTGGCCCCAAACCTCTTGGATATTCAGTATCATACAAATACATTGCTAGAAATGTTTATTTCTAGTCAGTCCACCTTCCCTGATGTTCCTATATAGGTGTTGGGCACAAACTGTCAAGGTTCATCTCCATCACTGATAAGCTGTGGGAGACAAAGCCTTCTTACCTAACTTTAGCACATTACTCCTAAACTTCAGGCTCTTGAGTGGAAAGACAGCATGTACCCAAGCTGGCACCTTGCCTTTTGCAAACAGCTGATGTTTGACATTTTTTCTGTCACCTTACATTTGACAGAAGGCACAATTAATTCCACCAGTTCATGCTGTTAGCCAACCAGAAGCAATGCGGGCATAGCTGGCACAATTAAACAAGCCACTCACTGGAAGTCAACTTCCTGTTTCTTCTCTTCTGCGAAGTATTTTCTCATGGCATAGGCAACAGATGACTTGAACAAGAAGAGCTCACTTTCATCCCATTCATACTGCAGAAACAGCACAAGAGAAATTCATCAGAGATGGCAAGAAATCAGAGACACTGAGAAATCTTTCTAAAGAGAAATAGCAATTGTAATGCTTGGCATGCACTTCAGTATTATTTATTTGTGCCATGATAGCACATCAGAAACCAACCCAAACCCTTTAGCTCTGTTAATCTGGACATTGTGCAGGAGAATAACCAAGGAGGCATCCCTGCTGCCAGACATCATGCTGTCCCTCTGCAATCTCTGGTACCTTTATATGAGACTGTTGAAGATGCTGCAGTCCCAGCACATCTCCCTGCCTTAGAGGGAGAAAAGGCATCAGCAAGGCTATTCCTACAAAATATTGTGCATTCTCTTTGAATTTTAAAGATTTCATAATTTAGATCTTGTTTTAATCACATAATTTTATTTGTAGACCAGTTCTATTAAGGACAAGAACCTTTGTGGTAGAGTTGTTGTGTGAAGGTGGCTTATTTATTTGCTTGGTGAGCTGGGATTTTTGTTTGGGGTCTGTTTTGGTAAAAAACTCTTTGCATCTGTACTTCTGCAGCAAGCACATATTCGTTGTTTTTCCCTGGAGAATAGATAGGTGATATAAAAAAAAATGTACTGCCTGTGTGCAGGCTTCTCCTGGCTTGCCTTATGAGTCCAAAGTTATTTGCAGTGGAAGACAAAAACAGCTTCTCTGGGGCAGGAACCAAGAGCTGTACAGGGGGCAAAAACCACCACAGGAGGTGATAAAGCAGCCTGGTCTGTTGTGCAATAGCATGTGTGCACGAAGGAAAAATTCCCAGCTGAACTCTGTGGCAATATCTTTTTATTCCCTAAGGCATAGATTTGATTGTGTTTATGGTACCTGGGCAGGAAGGCCTATAAATGCTGTCAGTGATAGACTTACACAGCTCCTGACTTTCTTGAGTATTATTCAGGAAGGTGTGGTAGAAGGCAGCTCTGTTGTAACCGGCGTTATAAAACCCAGCTACATTTTTCAACCGCATCCACCTCTTTGACACTGATATAAAATGAGATAGATGTATAAATATCTATGAGGAAGACCGGGATAGACAGGGATAAACTGTTTAGCTGGGTCTGTTGCACTAGGACAAAGAGTAATGGTTTTAGACTAAAAGAGAGTTGATTTAGATCAGTTACTGGGAAGAAATTCTTTACTGTGAAGGTGGTGAGGCATTGGAACAGAGAGGTGGTGGATACTCAGTTTCTGAAAACTTTCAGGGTCAGGCTGGGTGAAGCTTACAGCAACTTGATCTAGCTGAAGACGTCCATGCTTATTGCAGTGGGTTTGGGCTAGCTGGTCTTTAAAGGTCCCTCACAACCTAAACTGTCCTGATTTTATTAATGCAGGGGAGGAAAGAGCAGAAAGAACCCACTGGTGTCAGTCCATTCAGGACCAGGTCCCAGGAAAGGCACAGGTACCCAAAGCCACAGCAATCAGAGCAGTCCCCGTGGCATTTGGAGGGCAGGGGCTGTGCCAGCCCTGGCTGTTCCCACCAGGAAGGGCTGAGGCTGAGTTGCCTTTGCATTGTAAATGCCCCCAGCTTTCTCCTGCTTGCACAGCCCTGCACTGAAGAAACTCTTCTTGTTACTGCTTCCTCCTGCTTGCACAGCCCTGCACTGAAGAACCTCTTCTTGTTACTGCTTCTGCCTCCGGCAGCTGGCACTGTTCACTATCACAGCTAAGAAGCTGTTGTCGGGGTTTCTCAATTTTCTATTTATGCCCAACATCTTAAGGCTTGCAGTGCTGCTTTTTTTATTATTATTATTTTACCAGGATCTAATTCAGCTTGATTCCTCTACTGATGCTTTCTGTACTTAGCATGTTAACTTTTTAATCATTTATTCATTTCTCTAGCATACATTTTGTCTTTTTCAGTCTAATGTATTTTAGCTGCCACTGTGCCTCTCAATTGCCTCTATAAATACTATATCTGGCTGCATGGATGGGAAGTACCTGGCTGGCTTCTGATCTGTGTTTGAGTCATGACTACCCACACGGCTTCCCCAGGCATCTCAGGTACCCACCTTACACTGCATGTTACAGAAGCTGCTTTGCTTCCTGAGAGACATGAACTCTGCCAAGCACCTCTGCTGTGTTACAGTGTGCTTCCTCCAAGATCCCACATGCAACTTGAAAGACAGTGTAAGTGTGGCCTCTGCTTCAAAAAGGATTTTTCATTGTAAAATACATCTAAATGCCTGCAGGCTGACAGCTCTCAGTTCCCTAACACTGTCTTGTGTGGCAGCCCTTTACAACGTGATCACACATATGGCATTGGCCTGGTGGAGAATTTTGAATGAGTGTTTGAAGAGGGGTCTGGTTTTCAAGCAGCAGTCAGGGGCTGACGCTCCTGGGGCTGTTTATTTTAAATATGACAGACCAAGGGACTCAGTGGGGATCTTGTAGCACTTTCCCTTTTGCAGGCACTTTCATAAAGCCCCAGCTGAAGCAAAGCTGTGGATGTTTCAGCCTCATCAGCTGCACTGGTGATCCAGGGATGCTGCGGCTGCAGCTCTAATCTCATCAGCCTGAAAACAATTAGCAGGGTAATTGCGGCAGTGCGCGCTCTGGTACAGCTGGCATGGAGCCCATCCGAGAGTCCGGATGTTTAATTTGCCGGAACTTGGGGCTATTGAAAGTTCCCTGCTGGTAGCAGCCAGGGCTGAGTCACGGCCGAGAGCCTGTGTGAGCTGCAGCTGCCCTGAGCCCCCAGCACGGCGGTACCTCTGCCCAAGAGCAGGAATCTTCCCCCTCCTGCTCTCTCCACAGCTAACGAGCACAAATGCAAAAAGGTTTGCTGGCATACTCAGAGTGCTTTGTGCTTGTTAGGTCAGTGCAAAGCAACTCAAAATACACCTTAAACAGACAGCTGCACGGGGCCCACAGCTTCTGTGCACTGTGAGCCGTGCAAAGCACCCAAAACACATTGTTCTCTGTAGATGGGCTGAGATTCCTGCCCGAGATTCCCCCTGCCTTTTCTCTATGCCAGGTCATGCATGCACCATTACCTGCTGCTGCCATACCAGCATTCAGCCATGTCCCTGGGGACTCAGCAAAAGGAAAATTTGTGGGGAGGTAGAAAGCAACCAAATAGAAAAGGTTTCTTGCAAGTTCATTATGTGAACTGGTTTTGAGAGGAAAATATACATCTTGCTCTTCAGAGCTTAGGAACCTACCATCCATACAATAATTCAAATTAAGTAATCTGTATGAGATTGTTTTACAGCTGCTCAATTGCACAACAAAAGACTATGATGGCTAAAGGCAGGCATAAAAATGATATTAAGCTAAACATTAACCATAATGACTAATAAATGTGTTGTAATATGGAACCTTTTCATGCTGCTGATATCAGTTTTGAATTGTATCTAACTCGACTAGGCAGTCTAGGAAGCAATAAAACTCCAGTAGGGCTTGCATGTAAGACAGTGATAGAAGCAAGAGCATCAATTCATATGAAAAATGAGCCCGTGGTTTGTGTCCTTGCTAGTGCAATAGGCTCCAACATGCAAGTCTAAATGACCTGCCTGATGACATACTCGTTCTTGGAAAATTACTAATGTCCTGCAAGGTAAAAATGGCTATTAACAGGAATGAAGTGTCTGCACTTAAACCTTCTACACTGCCTCCATGAGATTAGCATAAAGAGGAAGAATTAGAATAAGGAGTGAATTTTCAGCCTGGGTTAAGCAGATGGGCTAAGCCAATGCTCTGTTTAAAATCGTAAAAGCCATCGTCGGCTTTGATGAGATTTTTTTCATTGCTGTAATACATTTTATTGGACCAGCTGGTATAACTGGAGAAAGCAGACAAGCTCTTGAGAATGAAAGCCCTTCTCCTCGTCTGAAACAGAAGCAGCTGCACTGCACTGTCCCCCACAATCTCAATAACAAAGCTGTCTCTGCATCGGGGTTGGAAGGCAGGGAGGCAGCTGAATATATCAGAGCCTGGAAATATTAGAGTAAACAGGCAAACAAAAATCTACAGAGAAATGTTAACAGATTTTAGTTTGAAATCAAGAGCATTTAAGAATAGAGAGTGGGATCCACCAGTCTGCTTTCAAATGTGAAGTAGCTGCTCTAATAACTTCTGAAGGCAGCCACCATAGCCATGATAATGGCAATTAGAGGAAATTAGGTAGAAGCTTTATGTGGACACATCAGCAAATCTGGGAAAAATACAGCCATTTTCATGTACACAGGTTCCCCTATGTTAGCCTTCCAGGCCTGCTCTGTAGGAGACAAAAAAATCATGATTGGTATCTCTACAGAACAACTCAATTTGTCTAGCTGAGATGCCTTTCCTAAAATGAGTAGGATAACTCCCTGGAGAAGTTCCTCCAATAATTCTAGAGGGAGTCTTGACCACAAACTCAGACAAGACATCTTATATGTGATAACCCTTCACCTGAGCTGATGCCACCCTTCAGACACAAAGATCAGCTATACCCTGACCCATTTTCTGGGCCCCATTATCACAACACCTCTGTTGCCCAAGCAGTAAGAAGGGTGCCACAGGACAAACACACTCACCGCCTGGTCCCCCAGAGCTGACTTCAGGCTGATGCGCACTTTGATGGCATTGCTAGAATCTTAAAAGATTAAAAAGAAACAAGGTTAAAAAGAAACAAGGGCCATGTTAGAGCTGCAGCAGCGAAAAGTCTGTTCCTGGGAAATGCTGAGGTGGCTAAAGTTTCCTTACAGGTTCCCCTGCACCCCTTGGAGAGCTTGGAGGGACTGATTTAGTTTCCCTTCAGTCATCTCTACTGCAAACACACTCATCTGAGTTCCCAAGTCTGGTTTTGTAGAAGACAGAAGGAAAATTCCTCTTTCCCACCACTGGGAATGAGCAGCTTAGATGCAGATGCTGGTGCCTGGTTAAGTGAATCCCACTGTCAGAGACTGGCACAGGGCTGTAAGAGTTACGGTGGTCTCCAGTACTGGCAGTGATTACACATATACAACCTGGCTGGTTCATCACTCAGTGTCACAATAAACTGAAAATGCATTTTTCCACAGTCTCCTCCTTTTTGTCCCCTTGAGCCCCCCTCTTTGACTAACACATGTCCGCAAAAAGCATAGCAGTAATTTCTTTGTCCTGGTTTGCCCCTATGCCTGGCTCCCAGGACCCATGGCTCCCAGCCCTGCAAGACACACACTTGCTTTCAGGCAAGTGCCACACAAGACCAAGCTTCTGGTCTTTCTTCCTTCTGTACTGTCATCCCATACTCTGAGTGCTGCCATTATGAAAAAAAAGACACCTCAGTTTCTGAGAACTGGGTGAGGCTCTGACAAGCACATGTGCTGACTTCTCCAGCTCTGGCCATGAGGCAGCCAGTCTGTCCTCCTGTGAGTAAAACTTACAGCTCAGTGTTTATTTCCCATAACCCTGCTTTTCTAGGGAGAATAGCCTCCAACAGCTACAAGGGAGAGGGACTTTGCTAATCAAGGGTTGTGAAGACTAACAAGTGTCCTTAAATCACCCACAAGCCATACATACATGGAGCCCAGTCTGTTTTCCAGCCAATGAATCTGCCAGAATTGTTTTTTTTCAGCCATTCATATAAAGGTTCAAAGTAGTTGAGCAAGGGAGCTGCATTCATGTATTTTTCTCCTGTTACAATTTCCAGTGCTTGAGTCCAGGGCTTGGATCTCCCTAATTCCAGCAATTTTCTGTATATGTGAAATGAGAAGTAATATGTTATTGCCATGTTCCATCTAGATGAGAAAAACAATCTGTGATCAGTATAAAAGTGTTTTTTGCTTCTGAATTCACTCCTTTCTCCCATTATTCCTACTAATAAAAATGTTTTATTCCCACAAACAAGTAATTAAACCTTCAATGTTTAGAACCTTAGTGCACATAAATTTAGTCAACCTATCAAAATGAATTGAGCAGGTATATGCTAAATTTCCAAGCTAGGTTTATTCTTGATGCAACCTCATTGACTCCAGAAATTTTCAAGGATGACTTAGGCTTTGTTATACTCTGATTTATTACGTGTGAGAAATTTACTTCATTACCTGAGTTTCTGACCAGCTGCAGTGGAGTTGGTAATGTCACACTTGTGAAGAGGGCCGGTATGGTTAGCTGCCTTGCAAAGTGCCTCCTGGAACTGGAACTGATAGATGGTGCGGGTGTAATACCTAAAGGAAGGGCAAGGAAAAGGGAGGCACAGCTTTTATTAGTTGTCTGTCAAGGAAACCTGCAAGCCTTTGGCCTTTGGAAAGCTCTGCTGTGTCAGCTGCCACTCCTGGGAGACTGCACTACAGGGAGAGAGGCCAGCTGATATTTATAGCCTAAACCAACTCAAATTTAGCAAAATGCCAAGATCAAATGGACTAGAAGTGCCCCAAATCTGTTTGTTGACACATAAATCAGGAGAGAGTAAAGTTTTTAAGGTCCAGCTCTCTGCTCTGAGCCCTCTAATTGAGGTGGCTGGGACACAGAGGACATCCAGGGCTGCATGTGCATGGCCCAAGGGACGTGGGGCACAGCGATTACCCAGAAGGCAAACAGCTCATACAGAAGTGCTCCTGCTGGTTTGATGGCAGCATGAAACTTTTCTGCTCAGCAAGAAGCTCAGCAGGCTCCCCACTGCTCAGAGATTATTATGGAACAACCCCTGCTGTGCAGAGAAACACTCCCATTGAAATCAGCAACCTTTGGTCTGGGCTTTAAACAAAATAAGATTGGGTCCTGAGACTCTGCAGCAGATATTTTAGATATCTGGGGCTTGTTCTGTAGACAAAACTTAAGTCATGAATTAAACACTGCACTACCTTATGAAGGAGTAATCATTGGCCACATGAAACAGCACAGCAGGGTCACAGTAGGTTTCATCATGAGGGACTGGTTCCACAACACCAACTATGTCTCTCCTGGAGATGAAGGAAAAACACAGGGTTTCAGTTTATAGACAATAAGGAAAGGTAATCTGACTCAGCTTTTCTTCTGTTTCATCTGGTACATAGGACACCCCTCTCACTTCCAAACAGAAGAATTCCATACAGCTCCCAGTAACCCCAAGCGAGTTCTGCTCCACTGGAGCAGAGACCACAGAGAGGAAGCTG
Organism: Dicrurus megarhynchus; assembly: GCA_013399195.1. Classification (NCBI taxonomy): domain Eukaryota; kingdom Metazoa; phylum Chordata; class Aves; order Passeriformes; family Dicruridae; genus Dicrurus; species Dicrurus megarhynchus. The sequence goes on along the minus strand of VXAD01007708.1, from coordinate 494,305 downwards.
CTTGTAAACTCATAGTGCAAGGAAGGGATCTGTATGATAGCAGGGTGTTCAGAGAAAAATTAGTGGTATGAAATAATCTACAAGACATGAGCTTCATACACACAGCCCTCATGCTCTGAGACATCCCCAGTTTAGAGACCTGCATTATTGCTCTGGGCAAGGGCATGCAGAGACTGGGCAACCCAAAAAGCAGATGGCCTCCCATGCCACTGGGCTGGAGAGGAGCTTTCTCTTTATTTTCCTCTCCTGAGAAGTACTACAGAAACAAACCCATGCCTTAAGTTCTGAAAATGGTAATAAGCTTCCATAGAAATATTTTTCATAAACCTGTATTTCAAGCAGAGAGCTTTGCAGTGCCACTGCAACAGATGTGATAAGCTTCCCTGAACAATTTGTCATTCTCTGTTTCTTTGACATCTCTGCTACTTTTGAATACATTGAAGCTGATTGATTTTTACAGTGGGTCAGGAGCCTTGCATATATCAAGTTTTATTATAGATTCTGTTTGCTGATGGAGGCTTACTGTTCGTGTTCATATTAGAGTTCAGGCTCCATTTTCAGTGTGAGGCTCCTTTGGTTTCTTTGCATTTTTCTGCCCTCATATTAAAACCAACCTGGGAAATTACAAGCTCCAGTCTGAATCATACTGATTTTTAATCTTGTGCTCGAAGGTGCTGAAAATAGACTGATTGATGGGCATAATCTGAAAAGGCACCTCTGGTGGTTACTTGCCGAGGGAACTGTATTTTCTTTACCAAGAAAAGGGGTATCTTAGTACACAAGAAAGGAAAGATTCAGTCTGAAATCTTTCAGACAATTTGCCTCCAAAACCACTATACAGTGGGGAGGAAACACAAAGCAGACAAGTGCACTCAGATACTTGGTGGATTGAGATCTGCATGCTTCTCTGACTGGCAAGTACAATGAACTTCACTTTCCATTTGTCCTCAAGGATGTGGGGAGCAAACCAGAGCACATGACCGATGAGACTTAGAGAAGGGCTGTACTTTAGCTACGAAGATGTCTTGGGGAACGTGTCAGGGGGACAGAAATGTTGATCTGAAAGGCCATGCAAAGGCCATGGGCCATCTTTATCAGGAAGCTGACATTGGAAACAAGGAGGAAGTTTTTTGAGAGGCAGGGTAAACTGCTAGGGGCTGTACACAGAGTTAATGGGGACACATGGCTTATGAGACATTGTCTGCACCACCACTGGGTATTTCTAGCTGGCACTCTACTGGTATTTACAGAAACACCCAGAGACACAGATCCTGCCCTATGGGAGCACAAGCACCTCAGTATATTGAGTGACTAGGGTTGAGTTTGCAGGTCCATAAGAAATAAATCCCCTTTGTTTGCCAAACTTACTTCATCTCCCACCACCGTTTGGTCCATTCCTGCTTTGTAATCTCACCCCTAAACACCATCCACCTCCACTTCTCCAGCATGTAAGTAAAAGGCATTGTTCCAACAATCGTTAGTGCTTGTTTGAGCAGAAAGTTGATTTCAGTTTCTGAAGAGAGAAGCAGTTAAGGTAATGGTTATGGTAGCAATTAGTATCTGATTAGATGGCTAAAGTTACTTCCCTTTACAGCTAATGCTTACATCTTGTTTGAATTACAGATTTTCGCTAAAGAAAAAGTGGAAGGAAGAATACTACTGGAAAAAAAAAAAAAGAGATAAGATCATTTAGGAATTGTACACAGCTTTATCTCCCTTTCCCCCAAACTCTTAAAAAACCTAGTCCTTTGACATTTACATGTAATTACCCATCACTGTGAACCTTTCCAGTCTCTGGGAATTTTGATCTGAAGACATCTCAAAATGTATAAAATGTGCATCTTCATCCGTCTCAGGCAGTACTCAGAAGCCAGATGAACTGCATTATAATGAGGGCCTACCTATGTTGTCACTCAATATTCACTTAAGTGGGAGATGTAAATCTTGAGGTTTCAGTTTCATTTGAACTTCTAAATACGTATCTTGATAGAGATATGTATGGATTCATGCAACAGAGATTGAAAAGAGTTTTGGAGACTCATCTAAATGAACTACAAAGATTTAAGGATGAGTTGTTCAGTACTGAAAGTAATGAAGTGCTAGCTATTTCTTTGTAAATTGTGTAGCAGCATTGTAAAGCAGAGACCCTTGCTGCACAATGTGATTTGGGGAAAAAATAGTATTTCTGGTAAATTAGAGGAGTAAGATTTTCAGAAGCCTGTCAGTTGATTATTGAGTTTGCAGACACAATCTTCTGCTACAAAATAAGGCCAGCAAGTGCTTTCACATAAATATACAATTTTTATGCATTTATTTACCTTCATCGTCTTGGAAAGTTGGCTCTAGGAGATCAAGAGATTTCAAGTGCTGAGGAGTGGCTGCAGAAAGTGACATAATTTCACCTACAGCTTCGTGGAAGCCCTCATTGGCACCACTCCTCAGCAGGTAGGGCTGCCTTGCATACGCCATGTCGTACTCAATGTGGCCCATCTCGTGGTGTGCAGTCAGGAAGTCATCCATGGTCACTTTGGTGCACATCTTGATCCTGCACACCAGAAAAAAGTGTCTGTGGTTAGAGAGACAGTGGCCAAGAGAGAGGCTGCCTGAGCCCTGTCTGCCACAGCCATGGGGCAAAGCCCCTCCAGGTTTGCAAATGCCTCTTGCCCCTTGCAATACCTGGGCAGCTACATCCTAGTATGCAGTTCAGATCCTCCTGCTACAGCAAGACTTCCTGAGGAACTCGGCAAAACACCTTCAGCCACCTTGAAATTGTCCAGGGAGTAAGAGAAAACTGCTGTTTTGTGAGAACTAAAACCCGGCAATAAACTCACTGTATGTGTGGGAGTGAGTAACCACCACCAACCTCAGGAAGATAGTAATGTATGAAACCCTGTGTATTGGTGACTCCTGCTACTTCATCCTCACGTAGGTACTATTGATTAAAGGAATGTCTTCCAAACGGGTTCTTTTCACCTTCCCTAGACTGCTGAGGTGTGACACTGGTGTGTTTCACTGAGGCTCTGCTGGGCACCAGCTTCTTTCCTGGGGTAACTGTGGGGACTGCCAGAGGGGTCAGAATATCTGCGAGAAGTATTCATTGTGTGGGACTTGCTGTCCCACTCCTTTCTCAAATACGGAAGAGACTGATGGATTTTCATGAAACTGGATAACTCTGCTAAAGATAGACAGTGGGCTCTCAGGAGATTTTCCCTTGCTACCCAGGGATCCCCTGCCATTGCTGAAAAATGTGCAGCTGTCCACAAATCTCACCAGCATCCACCCACATTTCTTCTTGTTTGTTAAGCCCTAAAACACAGTCATCATTTCTCTAATTCATAAAAATATTAGTCGCTTCTATGCTAAAATTTGAGAGTAGATCTTGAGTAACTTTCTGTGTAACTTCTCCTGTGAAGATCTACTCAAATTTACTAGTAGATCTATACTAGTAAATTTGAGTAGATCTTCACAGGAAAAGTTACACAGAAAAGTTTACAGTCCCACAGGACCCCTGCTCTCTTGTCTTCCTTCCCCATCTCATAAGCCAGAAAAAAAAAAAAATAAAGGTGAAATTCTAACTTAAACCATCATGGTGCTCCTTTAGTGAAAATATATTTGTTCTAGGAGGTGGTATAAAAAGGGGTCATAGCAATTCCAGTACCTGTAATCGTTTTTGCCCAGGTCCCATGCTGTAGGGTGGCAGACAACCTTCCTGTTGTCGGTCGGCTCTATGAGCATGGAGTTTGCCCAGAAGCCCTCAGTCATGTTGACAAGGCCAATGGAAACAAAGAAGGCCTCAGCAGCTTTGAATATTTTAATTGGATCCCAATTCTGAAAGAGACAATGCCACCATTAACCACTGCTTCCACATGGAGCCTGTTCCCAATGCCCTGCTTAATACAGGGCAGCTGACTTCATATTTATTTCCCAGGAGCTTCACACCTGCACCTGGCCCATTGAGAGTAAGTCAGTAGTGTCTGCCTTTGGCACTCCTGTAAATTCTGCTGGGAACTGGAATTAAGTGTTTTCCCTGCAAACAAAATAGGTTTCTGCACTCAGAGGTTCAGCAGATAGCACCTGACCCAGACCAGAGAAGCTCTCAATAAAAGATAAGCTAAGATAAAAAATGCATTCCTGTCAGTAGTATGTCAGATCTGTGATCTGACCCTTCAGCTACTTCAGTCAGCTTGGGCACAACTCATTTGAGGAAGTGAAGCTGCATTCCCAGCAGATGAGCATGAGAGATTTCAGCCACAACCATAAAAGCTGGCAAATGTATCTACAGGAGTTTCTTATCAGATTGTAACTGCATGGCAATGTCCAGGATAATTCTGCCATTCAGCAGTTTTATTATTCTACCCAGAAGGAGCTCTGCATTTACTGGACTGAGCTCTCACAGAGACCTGGCTGGCAAACAGCTCATCTGGATGAAAATCCCAGACTGGGCACACCCACCAACAAGGATGAGCCCACCCATTGCTCAAAGGCTCTGTAAAATAATGCTTCCCTTCTTGACGTGGTACTTCAACAGACACAAATTTATGACTATGAGGGGGTCAGTGGTGTAAAACAGAGGTGAGATTAATGCAGACTTGTGCAAACTGCTAATGAATCAAATTCAACTATTCCTTCTCTTACCAGCCTAACATTTTCATGGAGTGCTGCCTCTGACAGGAGAGTAGATTTCAGGTGAATAATTGCATTTCAAAAATCAAATTCTACCTATCACTCTAGTTTATAAAAGGAGTGAGGCTTTGGCAAGACTACAGGGAATTATCTTCATCCATGTTCTTGGTCTGGTAAAGGTGCTGTTACAGCTGTTAGCAGTACAGATCTCAAACACAGACCTTATGGTGCTATGCAGTTACCAAAAGATAACAAGCAGCATTGCAGTTTCTCTAGCTGTATCCAAATAAACAAGACTGACAAAAATAAAACAAACTGTAATATACAAACTATTTGATTATGGTAATGACTGGCAAAGGTCATATTTGATACCAGCCCACTCCAGGAGTCCTGAAATATTTATAAGTACAAAATATATCCCTGAATGGATAAGTGTCTCCGAGGAAAACAGACTTGGAGACAAGATTAAGTGAGTCAAAGAGGGTGGAGGAAAAAAGAGAACAGCTAAAGGGATAGGTACAGTGAAAAATGCATAAACACTTTAAGGTGAAAATCAAAAAAAGAGATGCAAAAAGCGACACTTTGTTGGCAGTGCATCTGCCTGAGGGCAGACATGGATTTCTAGAGAGCAGCTGATATGTGGTGCATAATTTTTATACCACCTAGATTTGTTACAGAATGCATATTGCATAGAGGCATGTCTTACCTTTTCAACCATTGCAGAAGTTACATCAATGTTTGGTTTGGCTGGATAGGGAACAGTCAAAGCATACAGATTTGTCCAGAATCTACCCCACATATCACCTTCATAAAAAGAGAGGAACAAAGAAATACCTTAAATTATTTATTATGTATTGCTCAAAGGTGCCAGACAGGTCCATAAATTGTGCAGTGTCAAGAATAGGGTCTCCTATAACATCTAACCAGATGTGGATGGGAGCAGTTCTGAAAGGCCATGCATAGGTCAAACTCGGATCAAGGATCCTTTTATTACCCAATATCAGCTATTCTTGTATAATATAGTTTCAGGACTGAAACTAGAGGTGTATGAAAACTGAACATCCTTTTTGTTAGTCCACATGATTGTTGTGCCATGTTCAGGTACACAACAGTTACAGCAGCTTAATGGTGCATGCTTTGAAAGCCAAGTCAGGAAGTGTGGGATCTTAGAGTAAAATTTGAAAGGAAAAACAAGTCTCTCCGAAACTCTCATTTCTAAGGAAGACAAGTGCCACAGAGGGGAGGGAAATGTCCCAGCCCAGTGCTAGAGTTCTGTGCTGTGTGAGGTTTGGTGAAGATGAGAACACCTGCCTTCCCTTCCTGCCACTGCTGCTAAGCACTTGTATCATCTCTGCTAGGAATTTATCCATTTCTCCTCTACCCTTCTTTTATCTGTAACCTTTTTGTTAATATCCTGATTAAACAGTTAGATTACTCTCCTTCCTTGTGCCTTGAAGGTGACTGTCCTGTGTATAAAGTCAGGTTTGCACAACATGGACACGTTGACATACCCAGTAAGTGAGCAGGGAGGCATCCTGTTGAGCTGATGAGCTCGGGGCCATACACTTGCTCCAGCTTGTGTCTGACGTAGGCATGCAGCTGCTCATACAGAGGTTTTATCTGGAGGCAAAGGAAGAGAAGGAAACTTTTTTTTTTTTTCACTCTGCTCTATTCCGCTCATCCGTCCTAAGCAGAGAGCCTCAAAGCTGTCTCTGACAAAGTTCTCCTGGCAGGTAAGTGCACCCCAAACCTGCAGCTGAGCTTTGCCCCCTGCCTCAGGGCTCAGGCACTGAGTCCAGATTCCAGCCACAGAAGTCCTGTTCAGATATGAGGGAGGGAGTATTGCTAACTTTCAAGCTGGAGTATCAAGGATGCCATCTACCCCATGGACCCTACCGGGAGGAGAGACATGGACCTGCAGAGCTCCCTCTTTCCCAGCCTTTGGGGACCAAGCTGGTCCTTGAATGGCTACAGAGGTAGAAATGTCAGGTATGTCTCCTCACATCTGTTTCTGTTAAACCCATGTAGACTGAGATCAGCCAGTTTAAAGGTTTCACCTTCCTTCATAACATCAGCGTATGAGCCCACCATTCCAAAACACAGCCCTGCAACCCAGGCGAGAGCTTTTCCTGCCTCTACCTGCTCAAATGTCTTCTCCACATCTTCGATCAGCTGGTCACGGCTGTATTTGTAATCTTCTGGGGACTTTGCTTCATAATTTGCTCTCCAGTAGTCTCCGTAGTCAGCATAATCTGTAAAGCATGGATGCATACATGAGGACACCAGATGTGGCCCTGCTTTGGTCTGCAGGAGAAGTGCAGCTCCCTGCTGGTCCCATGCAGACCTGCAGCCTTTCCCCAAAGCAAAGCAGCAAAGTGCAAGATAGTTTGGGTTTAGCAGAGAGGAAAAAGATTCCCTGAGGGTCTGCCTCATGAACATGCAGGTATGGGAGATTTCCAAGAAATTCAGAAATTGCGGACACGGCTATCTGCTAGTTAAGGTCATTCTGTCTGGAGATGGAGGTCAAAGGAAATCATGAATCCTGACTGGAGCTCCTGCGGCTCAGAGTGGATGCTGAGGGGTTCTCACAGGAGGTATAAACTGGTGGGCATTGAATATGGGCCTGCTCTTGCAGAAACTAAAGCACCAGGACAGATGTAGACACCAGAAGTGACATTCAGCTCCCAGTTCAACTAAGTCTTCCAGTCCACTGAGCTCCATCAAGCCTGAAGTAAAAATGGCACCTAGCTGAAGTCTCCTCCTCGGTGGTACGGAGGAAGGCCATAATGACCATTTCTTAATGTTTAGCTTTTTTTCCGTGTCTTACTATTTGGACCATATTTTCTTATCTAGCTGCAGCTTGACAGTTTTTGCAAAACAAGGAGCATGGCAAAGCAGGTGATACAGCTGCAGTCTGGCCAAGAGACAGATGATGTAGCTACTTCAGAAGCTATCTTAGAAGACCCCAAAAGAAAATTAGAAGGCAGCTGCTATTGTTCCTTGAAAAGACAGCTCCATATGATTTGTGTGGACATCTCAGACTGGAAGCACACTTCCCTTAGTACAAAATCCTTTTTGAACAGCCAGCTGCACCTGCTGTCCCAGGCCTACCAAATCTGATCATTCCAGCTAGGAAATAATGCTTTATAAATGAACCAGTGATTGTGGCTGCTGCAAGAAGGTCAAGGCCCATAGGAAAGAGGAGATGTCGCCAAAATTCAGCAACACTCAGAAGTTGTTTAAACAGACTGTGCTTGTCCATAAATCACAAATGGTGCAGTTCTGGGTGGTATGTAATGAGGGACACTGATGCACTATGGCCTTTGGAAAAAGGGCCAACAAGGAAGGGTCCCAACAAAAGGGTGCCTCTTGTTCCAGGCTGGGAGGAAACCTCTGAACTGGTCAATGGCAGCTGTCTGCATTGCTTCTTACATTGAGACATGCACACCAAGAGCAAATTATGTGCAAATTATGTATGTGTTTTGAATTCCTGGGAAAATTGTGTAAGACTGCAGTATGTTTACTAGTTTCTGGAAGCCAGAAGGGAAAAAAAAAAGAAACAAAAAGGAAAAAAAAAAAGTGACTTACTATTAAGCCTTGCAACCTCATTTTTAAGTTCGACATACTCTTCATATAATGGCCTCATCATTCTGCCAACATCAGCTCTCCAGCCTTCCCAGGCCCACAGTCTCTCACGATAATCAGTGCTCTCAGCCATAATAGCATCCAGACCTGTCAGAACAAAAAAGTAAGTACTAGGCTTTGGAAAAGCAGAATTTTTCTTTCACAGCAGGCAAACAAACCAAAGTGAAAGAAATTCATGAACGGAGAAGAAAACACTTTGTGTTTGATGTACTGGACTATCCCATTATTTCATTGCATCCTTTCCTAATTTAAGGTCTTCCCCTTGTCTTTGAGAAGCATGGAGCACATCATGAGTCTCTTAAATGTTCTCTCCACATTAGCTTCCCTTAAGTTGGTAGAATTCTCAGGACTGGCCTCAACACAACATTGAGTCCAACAAGACTGATGGCAGGGAATAAAAAAATAGATTTTCTGTGATATAGGCAAACCCCAGGTGACAGGCAGGCTGCCACACAAGCAGAGCAGCCCTCCCCAAATTTTGTTTGCTACAAGCAGGAGACAGTATGTCTCGTGGGCAGAAGGTCCAATGGAGGTCCCTGAACTGCAAGGTGCAGTTAAGTTATGACTAAGCTTTAGATAGCATGAGATATCTGTTGAAGTTACAGCCTGTTCTTTTGCAGTCGGGAGCCACCCTTGGGCTTTCTCTTTTTGCACCCTCAGGGTGAAGGACACAGTAGGGGCAGTGGTTGGTGTCATACCTGGCTCCAGCACCAAACACTCAGACGGATTGTTGATTTTACAGACGGTCCCAGTGCTGTAGATGGTACTCATTGTACTTAGCACAGTGTTCAGCTGCAAGTTAGATGCAAGATAGCTTGTTAGAAACCCACCCTGTGCAAAATAACAGCCAATTATGGTAATTCCTTAAGAGCTAGAATCAACACTTCACCCACCAGCTTAATATTTAAGCATATGTTTGAGCTCAATAGAGATTAATGAAAGAATTTGCCCAAATGCATTACTGAACCAGACCTAGCTGGAAAAGACAGATAATGTCCCAAATATATGATGTAACATACAGGTTCTTAATATCCAGCCAGACAGAGCTCTGGATTCAATGAGCACCGACCATCACGAGAGAGCTATCAATACACAGCAGCAATAAAAAAATAAAGTTTAGCAATGTGCTTCCATAAGCATGAACCCACATAAACTTTGCAGGGAGGTTGTGGCTTTGAGTGGCAGTAAAAAGGGCCCCTTTGGCAGGTGCTGCCAGGCTGACTGTTGCTTGTGGGTTTTAACATCACATCCCACTGATTGCATGGATCTGCTTAGACTCTATCACAGAGAAGCTGGGGCTCATGTCTTGGGCCAGCTGAAGGCTAAAATGCATCTGAAATCATTCAGCTCTATCTCAGAACCTATGCTATGCAGCTCTGTTTCAAATATTTTTTAATGTTTTCACATCTTCATGCATCAAAGAAAACATGTACCGCTTTTAGCTTTCCTTTTAGGACTATGCAATTTCTCACTTGGAGCTTTAAATCAGAACTATGAAGAGCTGTCAGTGGAAGGGGCAGTTAGTGAGTAGCTCTAACTTTATCTCTGTCAGCAATAAAACAAATGGGTGCCCAGGCACATTTTTGTGTCAGTGAAGAATACTTAAATATTCCTACGGAATCCCATCAGACTGTATAAAAAAAGTCACTTTTCAAACATGAATCAACAACTTCAGCTCCAAAGGCCATTATCTAGGAAATTCTAAGTGTCTAAACAGGGAGGGTACTGAAGAACATACCTCCTCAACAGAGACAACACTACCATCGGTGCACTGTTGTGATTCAAAATAAATACAGGTTTATATGCACTGCCAGCATTCTCACCAACACAATCTGTTTTTCAGAAATGCGTCTTATTTGGATAAGACAAGAGATCCAGCCAATCTGCTGCTTCCCTTGCATGGTGGTTAGCCCTGCTGACCTTAGCAGAAAAATCTCAGGATTCTTCTGTATCAGGACCATAGGATCCTGGACTGTAGGTTTCCATGACTCAATACTGTGTTTCAATTTGATCTTCAGCAAAAGGAAAGTAATTTAACTCTCAAGTGTATGGTGATAAATCCCTTTTGAGTCTGCATAGCTGCTCACTCCAATTTCACATATAGTCCTTATCTATATACCTGCCTCTTAGGTGAACTTGCCAGTGCAAATGTCAAATCTCATGATTCTTGCCAAATCTTGCTGGCCTTCAACAGCTTTCTGTGGAACCCTCTCCATTTTCAGGCATCCCAGGGTGCCCAGTTCAACGAAACATTCCTTCTTTTTCACAGTGTGATAATGTACCATGTTCAGAGAATGAAGACTTCCTCCATCTCTACCTTTTTGACGACATCTCTTTCTGCTCATTGCCCTAGGTCTGGACTTCCCCAAGCACTTACCACGTCCTTTCTTGGTTTTATGACTAATCCAGATATAAGTGCAAGAACTACTCTGAGGCATGTGTATGTACATGTGTTTGAAATTTATTCCATGGCAAAAGTGCTGACTGAAATGGCAACCAGCTTCCTAGGCCAGGCTACCCTCCAGTCCTGTATTGCTGTGAACACCTGGAACAGGTACACTTCCATACCATACACAGCATCATCCCAAAACAAGCAAGGTGGCCACAGCACCATGCCCTGGCTTGAGGGTGTTGTGGGAGGCAGCTGAACTCACCCACCAAAAATGATGAACTACATTCAACAACTCACTCTGTTATATTTTTCTGGTGACAGCACAGATGATCCTCTTTCCTGGAGAGTCTGGATCTGGAGCTTGGTGAGGTCATCCGTGATGCTGTCTGCTGAGAAGTTGCTGGCATTCCTGGAGGCCTCCTCGTAAAACACGGACCATTTGGCACCCGCCTCGTTCTGCAAGGGGTTCACACAACCCTGAATTACCCCTTCCAAAGGAGTGGAGTGGCCTGATGCACTCAGTGGACAAAAATATCACTTCTGGGAAGAACTTCATTTGTGAAGAACACCTGTGGATTCCAGGCTGAGCACTTGCACCTCACAGTGACATGGCTGGAGAGCTTTTTGACTTTGTTTTATTCACACATCCAGATAACCATTTTTCTTTGGGAACAGCAAAAAGCATGACTGTCTACTCACACCTTGCTTGTTATAATTGATCCAGCATCACTTTGCTGTTTCTCCTGCTAATACTCTAAATCAAATTTTCTTCCTTTAGTGCTTTTCTTCACCCACCTGTGAAGAAATGAGCCAGGGCACAAAGAGATCTGTGACCCAGATGTCAATCTCCATTTCTGCTGCAGTAGCAGGAACACTCAGCAGCCAAGATATTGATACTGAGTCTGTTTGTAAGGTAAATATCACTTTCTTCTGAAATGCTGGTAAATAAAAGATTATACTTGGGCAAAGGAGACTCTAAACAGGTGTCCAAATTGGGCATGCAAAATCTCAAAATTTTTCACAAGATTGCTTTTAACACTTCTGCAGTTACAGACCATGACATGTGAAATTCCCAAATTTCAGTGCACAAAGTAGCAGCATTAGAACACAACTTGGAGCTGGGACTGTCTTATTCAGCTTTTTCTATTGTGTTTGTACACAGTTTAACACATCAGCACCCATTCCAAATGGCAACAATAATGCTACTAATTAACCTGGGTCCTTGGGAGAGTTTATTTAATTGTGCTTATGCCAGAGCTTCCCAGTTTGTGGAAGAGGGCACCTGTAACACCCATCCCTCCCTGCTGAGGCGTCAGGGAACTCAAATGTCATATTGTGCCTGAAGAGCTCTTTCACATCACCCCTGTGCAGACACACAGCAAGGCAAACACTTTCTGCAGGGCTGTGCCTGGGTTGTCCAGCCCCTGTGTGACAGGGGCACAGCACCCACTGCACCTGCTCCAGGCTCCAGCAGAGAGGTGGTGGCAGATGTAAGCCCACGGTAATCCCATCCCCACCCCTCCTCCATCCTGGCTGCAGGAGGGCAGCCAGCACTGGGAGACTTTCCAAACTCTCCCCGTCACGGGAGCAAACAGTCCTGACCCTCCAAATGTGTTCCTGAGCTCCTTGTCTCGAGCAGGGACAGAGAGGTGCCTCAGGAGTGGCAGGGCAGAAGAGGGGACTCATTGGCTACAAAAGCCATGGGAAAGAAGTTATCTCACTGTCTGATACTTCCACAATTAGAGGAATTGATTGTTAAGTCAGAGGAATAGTTGTAGGGCTTGTGACACAATTTACAAGGAAAATGGATGTGAAGGAGCCAGAAGGGACAGTATTCATTAACTCTTCTTGAGCAGAATGGGAGGAGGGGAATCAGTGGGTTCATTACCAGCGCTGCTGAAGAGATCAAGCGAGAGAAAAAGTTCTCTCTGAACACTAGACTAATTGGTTTTTATTGCTGGTATCTTCTCATGTATTTTATTATCATCTCATTAATGCTGAAAATACTATATAGGGCTTTCATTTTATGTGTTTGGAAACATTACAGTTTAAGTATCTGGTGCCTCGGAAAAAATTCCAGATTGACAATGATTAGTCATTAGGATTTCTCCCAGCGACCAGTCTCCTTGCTTTAATTAAGAAATATGATGATTAAAACATGTTTTAATTAAGTTATATGACCACAAAGTGAAAGACCAGCCATTATGCAAAAATAGATGTAGGATGTGCAGCTACATTTTTATTCTCTAAATTGTTTTCTCTAAGGCTTGAGTTAACTTTAAAAAACATGCAGCCTCAAAACAAAGCAAGGCAAAATTCAAGGTGGTTTTGTTCATTTTGAAATGCTGAGCTGAGGCATGGCAATATCAGCAACCAGCCAGACCATGGCTGCCTGCTCTTGACAAGTTCTTGCCTAGAGTTCCCTGGGGCTGGGGCAGACAGAGGCTGGTTTTGAGAAGCAGGAATTATGTTGGAAGACAGTTGGAAGTAAAAATGCTATGGTCCTTCCTGCAGATAGAAATGGACTTTCAAACCAATGTACCAGACCACTGTACTAGAAACTCCACTACTGGCATTTGTTAGTCTGTGATCTCACTTCATTTTTCCCAGTCTAATATCTCCAGGCAGTCTACCAACAGCCCTGACTATGAGAAGAGTGATGGGGACAGGGGGAAAGGTCCACTACTGGGTAACTGGTGTGGGCTGCTATATAAATCCATCAGCAAACATTTAACAGAATGCCTGCATCCAGAAAATATTTGCATATTCACTGAGAAGTAAAACAACTGCCTGTGCCAGTAAAAAGCCCAGTGTTCATTTGGTCTTAGGGAAAGTGGGAGACCTGAGCTCACATGGGTACAAGATTCAAATCCTGTTTCCTTGCACCACAGGGCAGCACCCCAGACCCTCAGGGAAGATCATCCCCTCTGGGATGTGCCCTCTACAAGAGGAAAGACAATTGCTTTTCTCTTGGAAAGGGAAACCCTGCAGAGAAACACTAGACCAGGAGGCACTGGTGGTGTTGGACTCAGCAGAAGAAAGTGTCTCCCTCCATCCAACAGAGATTTTGGGGATGAACATGCAGTGCTCCCTTGCCTTTTCCCTTCACTCACTGGGGTGACCTGAAGTGATGGCTAGGGACAGTCCAGCTTCTGGACATCCCTGTGCAGTGCAGGTAATCCAGGTACTAAGCCAAGGCTGTAGAGGCTGGTAGTGGCCCAGGCACATCCAGTGACCATTGCTACGTTAAAGCAAGCTCCTCTACCCTCCCCAAACTAAAACACAGCTACCAGAAAAGCAACACCCCAATTTCAGCCAAGCTTGGTGGAACCAAAACAAACCAGAAAGTGTCAGATTCTTAAGACAACAGTAAAACCCGCAGGATGGAGCACTTACCATTTTATTGGCATTCTCCTCAGTGATGTTGGTGTTGTAGTTCCATGAGGCAATAGAGTTCTCATAGCTGATATCTTCTGCCCTCCTGCTAAACTCTTCTAAAAACATTTGGGCTTGTTGTGTGACATTCTGAGGGGTCACAACAGCGCTCAGGCCACAGAGAAGCCAGAAGTGGACCAACATATTCATGTTCAGGATGAGAACCTCCCAATGAAGTAGGTTTCCTCAGGGAAGCTTCTCTGTCAGCCTCTGCCTCATCAGCCTTCAAGCATGGCCAGCATGAAGAAGAAAGGCTGAATCCAATTTGCTGTACCTTTTATAGGTTTTATTCATTATAGGAGAGAAAGGAAAAAGTTTTTTATAAAAAACCAAATAAACAAAAGTCAATTATTAACTTTGGAAAAACATAATTACTCCTGCCATTTTATGGCCTTCTTATAAAAGGCTTTTACTTTTGGTTAATGTTTCCCAAATGTGCTGTCAATGATACAGCTGGTCACTTTATCTATAGCCTTCCCACGTCTCTGGTAGCTCAGAATCTGTCAATCCTTTAACAGGTTGGTGATAAGCTGTAAAAATATTTAGAAACTTCACTGAAACATCAAGCCAAGAACCTTAACTCCCAGGCAGGAAGAAACCCTAGTTAGTCTGAGATAGGGTACCTGGTTGGGTGTTTAGGGCCACATTTTTAAAGGCTTTGCAAAGCCCAGGTGATTTGGGGAACAGACCTAATTTTCAAAGCAATCAGGGCATATAAAACCTGAATTTTAAATGTATTCACTGAGCCATCAAAAAGCAGCAAGAGACTTCATGGGATCACCACATCTTGTGTAGAGACCTAATCTGAACTATAAATCAACTGGATTTAAGTACTAAGGTGACTAAGGCTACTAAAATGACTCCATCTTAATATTTAAATACCTTTGCTAATCTATCTAGGAACCCAGCAGTTACTGCAAATCAATGGGAAAAATCAATGCATGAATTAGCTCTGGAAATGCAGCTTGGGTTGAGTGTTATTGATCACACAATGCCTTAGTACTTTTCAAATTAGCCTGTTTCTGCTCAGAATCACTTGGTTGGTTTTGTTTTGGGTCTTGTGGGGGCTTTTTTGAGATGCAACTCTGAAGCCACATCTACAGGGTTGGTTTCCCATTCACAGCAGAGTTTCTCTGAAACCACTATGAGTCTGCCTTCATGGGAGCAGCAGAAATCAGCCCCAAACCCTGGAGAGGAGCTCCAGCCCTTGGGAGCGCTTGGGAACCCAGTCCAGCCTCAGCAGGGCCACTAGCAACAAGCATCTGGCAAGCACAGCCAGAAACCAGGGCCCCTGAGGAAACACCTGGCTTTGATATCTTGTGGTACCCAGGGGTGAGTGATCTCTCTCATCCATGTGCAATCCTCTAACAATCGTTTTTTTCAAGGAAAAGTTAGCAGTATTCACTCAACCTTTCCCCAGAGGTCATGCTCCCTAAATTTCATGTTGCTCTCTTGGTGCCACCCCGACTTGCTTGCTGTGTGCTTTGTCAGCAAGGGTGTCCATAACTGAACACAGCTGAACCTGTATCAATGACCGGTAACCCAGTCACATTCTACATCCTGTGCCTTTCTGATACAAACCTTCCTTCTGGCAACATTTGCCAACATGAGCTCATGGTCCAGGTGAGACCTTTCTGGTAGTGCCACTTGCTCTGCCATTCCCTTTTTTGTCTCTGTACATCTGGTTCTAGGGTGGCACCAATTACTGCACTGTGAATTTGTCTGGGCTGAAGCGCATCGCACTGATTTCAGACCATTTTTCAAAATTTTATGACCATTTGGAATTGTAATCCTTCAAAGGACTCCCTTGGCAGTGCTTGGCAATGCCCAAAAACCTGTTAATAAATAGATATTCTCTTCCCACATCCAGATGATATGGGATACAGTAAGGCCCAGGAGAGGTATTAAAATGACCCCTCTTCTTGACTGAGAACCATGAAGCCTGTTTTCTAAGTAATTATGTGCCTTTTGTGATCCTTGTCTTGCTCATCGCTTCTCATTCTGCCAGTAAGACTGTCACATGGTGAAATGATGAAAGGATTTTGTGCTGTTGTTTCAGCTGTTGTCTGTCAGAGCAGAGAATTATGCCTATTACTACCTTGATTTCTTCTTCTTCTTCAGTAGAGATCAGTAACTATGTTGACCCTTCACTTCAACTCTACTATTTTCTCTTCTATGCTGGCAAGTTAATTGCACAATCACTGAACTGGGTACTTTTTAGGGCACTGAAACAGGGCTGGCTGATCCAAAACCCCCTTTTTACATGCAGGTGTTATTTTTCCCCCTTTACAGTGCTGTGCTTCCCCAGAGGCAGCCCTGGTAGCTGCCACCTCCCTGCCACGGTGCGGGAGTCACCTCTGCTCCTCACTCCCGCCTGCTGCTGCCACCTGTCTGTGCATAGCCTGAAACCCCAAGGGGTACATGCAGGACCCAGGAGCCCCCAAATAGTAGGATACTTCTAGGGGATACCTGTAGGGCAGAGAAGGGTGTCACCTCATTTTGTATAGGGTTTGCCTCTGTACCTGCATTTAAATGTGTGTGCAAGCACTTTAGTGAGCTGAAAATGGAGCAGGTAGAGTCATGCTGAATTATGCCGCAAATTGTCAGCCCTATTTCTAGGTTCTTTTCTATTGCACACTTAAATGCAAACCTTGATATCATATATGAGGAATAATCCAATAATTACACTCCACCTTTCTTGCCATTGCCTTTATAGAAGAGAAAAAAATAAGCTGTGAGATGAATAAGCACAAAGTTATGTTTTGAAAAACTATGTAAGAACAGTGAGGAGTCACTTGAGCCTCAAGCACATCAAACTTTCACGGATGGATTTGTTCCCACTGAGAAGATATATGGGAGACACTAGATTCGTAGAACCATAGAATCCTAGAACATCCTGGGTTGGAAGGGATTCACAAGGATCATCAAAGTCCAGCTCCTGGCCCTGCACAGGACAAGTCCAAGGCTCACACTGTGTGCCTGAGAGCGTTATCCAAGTCCTTCTTGAACTCCGTCAGGATTGGTACTGTGATCATTTCCCTGGAGAGCCTGTTCCAGTGCCCAACCACCCCTGGGGTGATACAGGCTTGTTTGTGTCAGACTTACTACCATGGCAGGCTTTCTGCAGATTGGCCAGGCTCTTAGCTGGGTGTGATTTATATAGCCAGAGATGGTGATGGCCACCCATGCTTGGGTGAGGAGCGTTTCTTGGGGTGAACCTTCATGCTGGTCTGGAAAGCTGGGCAGAGCATGGAGACAGTTTGTGCCACAGCAAAAAGGAAACAGCAAACGGCTGAGAAAGGGAAGTACCTCGAACCTTGTCAGGAAATTCCAGCCTCCAAGGACAGCAAGGCAGCAGCCCTAGGTTTGGGTGATAGGAGAAGAGCAGCTGGGGGTTTAAACCGTGTCTCAATGAAATCCGCAGTTGTGTGGGATGGCAGCCAGCCTGCCTGGCAGGAGCAAAGGGCTGTGTCAGTTTGCCGCTGCCACAGCACAAAGGCTGCCTGTAACCTGACATGCTGACACTGGCTCCTTCTCCTCCCGTGAGCCAGTCCTCCCCTCCACCCCTCCCGTCTGCAGCGGGAGCTGTGGCTCCCAGCTCCTACCTGAGACTCCCAGTCCTGTCCCTAGGGTTCCGAGTTGTCTGCTCAAAGAGCTGCCCACCGATGTTCATCTGTACCCTGGCTCTGTTAGAGCAGTTTTCTGCCTCACCACTCATGTTGTTGGCTGAGCTGTGCTATGAAACTAGGACTGCAATAACAGAGAATTGCAGTTAGGACATGTCTCAATAAAAACCCTCTGTGCTGTGTACTGGGCACCACACACCCTTAAAATTTGCTTAAAATACCATTATCAGGAGAATTTTTCCACACAGGAGCACTGTTTAAGCTCTCTGCTACACTTTGCCATTCTGCCTAGTGCATACAAGACGGACAGAGCGTTACTCAGTGGCCACTTTGCGAAGAGGGCTCTGAAAGGCTGTGGCTGCACGGCGCCGGGATTGCCTGGCCTGGAGCATCCCCAGGGAGAACCAGCTGCCCTGGCAGAGCCACCTCACAGCCTGCGCAAGGCTGCAGCCTCCCCACTCTCTGCCGCTCCTCCGCCCTTTGCCAAAGAGCAGCTCACTTCAGTTAAATACCTGGCCAATCCTTGCTCTGAGGATTCCCGTGAAGTGGCTTTGTGGAGGCAGTGACCAGCCCAGGGGTGGCTTCAGCCCCTCCGCACATCTCCCTGCAGTAGTGCCTGGAGAGGGGCCGTGCTGCCCCGGCTGCACCTGGGCATCGCTGGGGGGCAATCCCCCATCCTCTTCCTCGTGCTTCAAACTGGGGGCTGGGCAAATAGTCCTTTTAATCCCCTGAGCAGCCTTTTTCCCACATGACTAACTCTTCTGCATGCGTGACATCCGCCTTTTCTCAGATGAAAGCCCTCCTGCCAGTGCTGGCACTGGGATGCTGGCTCCCTGGCTCACAGCTGAGAGCTTCAGCCCGTGCAGCAGGGGCTGTCCCCACGCTGGCACACATCCCCGTCTGCACCAGGAGGCTTTCATGAGATCCTTGTGTCCGGTCTCTCGGGGGATACCGGAGCTGTGTGGCAACAAGGAGGGTGGGCATCTCTGCTCTCTGCAGGCAGGCACAGCCTGTCCATCTTGACATCTGAGCCACCAAAGGCACGTACCAGCACAAAGTCTCAGCTCAAGCATCAGTAGTTTGGGATTAGCTGGCTCTTCCTCTGCAGGAACGAGATAGGGCAGAAGAGTGGCTGGTCGGATTAATTCCCCGTTGCCCAGCAGGAATGGAGGTAAAGGCAGCAAGTGCAAAGCGCAGAGACTCCCCACCTGCTGCCCCACACTCAGGATCTCTGTCTCTGAGGGGAAAATGCAAGGGGAGGCTGCTACCTGGAGAGCACCCAGCTCCTGCAGCCGGTTCGACTGCCCAGCCACAGGCCAGCCACCTCCCGGAGCACAAAGGGCGTTGTACCCCACTGCTCTGAGCCTGGGACCAATGCCCTGGACAACTAATCCGTACCTCTCCATAACCTCCTGTCCCTGTTTTTCTTTTTCAGACTTAAAAATGCTGTCACCTCCACACAGCTCCTTTGCACTCCAACGTTACCACAGGCTGATGGCTGTTTCACACATCAAAGAGTGCTCAGCATTGCCAACGGGACAATGCCCCATGCACAGGGGCCAGTCCCAGATCTGAGAACATCAGGAACTGTGTAAAGATGCTGTCAGCTTCCCAAAGCATCAGGAATCAAAGTGTTTTTGCAAAGTTTAGGTGAAAGCTTAGAAGCTGAATGATTTTCAGGCAGATGAGTGTACAAACTGCCAGGTTAAATTAGGGTAGCATAAAGTGTTACTTTGAAGGCTACAGTCAAAATCAAAACCATATGTTACGAAGGCAGAGGAGATGCAGCCACTCAGGGGCTCAATATTCTGCATCCCTTACACCTTGTCCTTTACAAAAAGCCACCATGCCCCAACAATGAACAGAAAGGAACTGATCCTCTGAAACATGGCTTTGCATCCAGGCAACGTGTGTTTCTCACTTCAGTTTTACTGAGTGGTCCCAGTTCATTTCACAGTGAACATGTGTTCGCACATCAGCACCTGCAAAGTTGTTTAGATACAATATCATCAAGAATGTTAGTCCAAAGTCTACGATTCCTGTTGGTTCACAACTGATAAAAGCTACATACTGTAATTTGTAGCAATTACAATTCAAATTATAGGAGAGAAACAAAGTTGATAGAGAAATAACGCAAGAACACTCTTGCAGTTTCTCCAAAATTAAATGCTTTCCATTTAGCCATTGCTGTAGCTAACAAGATGCTTTGACAGCTTCGAATCGCCACCTCCATGGGAAAGGGAAACATGGTAGGAAGGAAAGAGGACAGACTAACAAAATCAAACTTTACTTTTTGATCTTAGGTCAAATTCAGTTCCTACTGAACCTGCTTACTTTACTCAGAACGAAGTTGAATCTGGACTATAAGGGCAAAATTCCTCTGGACTGATGCAAAATATCCAGTTAAAACACAAGTCTATTATGTGGAATGCATCCAACGTGCTTAATGTATTTACAAAACTGAACATACCGACACATTTGTGCTGGCAAGAGTGTACCACTCATCACTGTTGATGTACTTTAGCTTTATGTGATTTGAAAACTAGCAAGTTAAGTCCATCAAATTAGGCATATCTAACTGTGCAAATTTTTCATTAGCAGTTGTCTGTTTGCATAGGAAGCTGTGGTGTCACTCCGTTGCACACATCCCTTCTTGCACACCACGTTAAAAGGAAACAAAAACCAAGAGAGGCCAAAAGGAGCTGCTCATAGAAAGCCAAGCACAGTTTGCTCATTGCTAATGGATTGTGGACAGTTGGTCAATGCATTTTCTATAAAAACTTGGCATATTTAAAGCAGCTTATTTCATGAGTCACAGGTTACTGCACTGATCAACTGACCAAATTTCTGGGATCATCTGAGCCATGTTTTAAGAGTGTTTAGAATCACAGGCCCCCGCTATTCACTGAGTTATTTCACATCTTTCTTGCACTTCTGCCATGAGCTCGAAAGTAATTTCTTTTGTTTTCCCAGATGTGGAAGTTTACACATGAAAAACTCTTTCTGCCAAGATGTGATAACTCTCCTTGCTTGGTCAAAACTGGCACCCAGTCCTTGAAAGAAATTATCAAAACAAAAGCTCTTGTGCTAATACTGTGACTTGTATTAATTTGGGAATTATTTTGTTCTCACAGTGATGAAGGAACAGGACTTGAATCCTGCCCTGAGGCTTCTTGAGCCCACTTCACCCATCTCTTTTGTGAACAACAGCAGAAACAACGGACTGACTTCCCTCAAAATGTAGAATAAAGGTGCCCCTTTATGAAGGCTCAGCCAGGAAAGGGTTCTCCATGAGTATCAGTATGACAGAAGCAAATGTTGTACCTGGACAAACAGGAGCATATAGTGTGCATGAGGCCTCTGAGTTCATCCCTGCAGGCTCTTCAGCACTGGCAGAGCCCTAGGGGAATATTAGTTCCACTTGTGAGCACCAGGCTTCAAGGTGGGCTGACAGAGATGTTTAGGGCTGAGTACCACAGACAGACTCTTTATACCAACGTTCTTCAGCACTCCAAATGTGTAGCTAATGACTGACAGTGTAAACAACTTACTCATGCATGATTTGTGCTCATTCTAGTGTAGACATCAATGCTCTCTCTCAAGTAGGCTGAACAGAACTGTAAATGTCCTTTCTGAAATGGCAACTTGCTGGGGATGTGGAGCTAGTGATAAACCTTGCAGATTTTCTTCAAACAGAACTTCTCTGGGTATATTGCTTCATTTAATTTAATTTTCCTTTCTCCTCTCTTTTCTCAAATACTGCTCTTGAAAATGAAACAGTTCAGTCTTGGGCACACCATGTACCTTTTTTCAAAATTCATTGGCACTGTAAAAATGTAACTAAAAGCAGAACCAACTCATTGTTTTAGGAAGCAGTTTGCCATATAGTCTATATTACTTGTTACACACTTGTTACACACTTTCCTTTTTCTTATCAGCTGTTGGATGCAGGTGTTTTAGAAAAAAAAAAAAAAGTGGAAGTTACATAAAACATCTGGGCCAGATCCTCAAGGGATATAAATTGTTGTTGTACCATTTGCAGGCTCTGGAGGACAGGCTGTACCAAATCAAAGTGTTCTTTGTTTTCTAATACGATCCTACTGCACAGACTAGAAAAGAGATTTATTTCTTCTGTAGCACTATGCCCTTGATTAACCTCATTTGTGGTATCTATTTCAGTGAAAGAGCTAATACCCACACTGACTTCAAAGTGTTGCTAAGTGTGGTATATGGCTGCTCATGTATCATTTCCTTCTCTCAAGCCATTTTCTGTCATAAGAGAGGCAAGTTAGATGTATGCTCTGGGTGAATCCCATATCATCATTAGCAGAAAATTAAGCCAAACTGCTGTAAAATAATTATGCAGTTAAAAGGTGAGCTGTAAGGAAGACACTGATTAAATACTTAACACCACAGTCAGCCCACATCGCATAATGTTTTGTTCAAAGGCTTTCAACCTATTTTCAAATTGGTGGCCAGTGCCATGGGCTGAACTGAACCTTCACTCAGGCCTTAAGAGGTATGCTCAGATAAGCTTGGCCCTTTTTTATCTCAAGTGAATTTTATTTCAGTATCATACAGTAAAACACAGGATAACAGCAATTCTTAATCTGTAGCTTGAGGTTACTCTTGCACCCCTAAGATGTTCTCACCAAAATCTGTCACAGGTTCTTGCAGAGGTGCTGCAGTCACAGCAATCCATTGTGGTCACACTGAGGTGTAGCTATCTTTCATACAAAGAATGGGAAAAGTGTGAAGGTTTAGAAATGTTGAGATCTGAATTACCTCAATAAAACTCTGCCTGTGTGAGACACCTTGGTGCAACCACTGAGGCAGTAATAAAAACGCTGTACTCTGTATTTCCCCTCCAACACTAGCAAGCTTCATCTTTGACATTCCTGTGGGAAATACATCTACATGTTGTGGATGGGAATTTTGAAGCACTGAGATATTATCACCAATAACCAACTTTATTAATCCTTTTCAGAATGGAGCAGCACACACTGGGACACAGAGAAGATGCAGTCCTTGTGCAGAGGGACCCACCAGCAGGACATCAAAGACAACTGTGACAAATGAGACCACATGATGCAAATGATCAGTGGGTTCCGTAGTTTTATTTTGCATTTAGCCTTACTCTCCCCTGCCTCCCCTAGCCTTGGGCTTCCCCTGTTCAGCTTTCCCCCTTCACCCTGCTGCTTTCCCTTCTCCTTCCCATTCCTCCCTTTCTGCTGACACTGGTCCTAAGAGCCAGTAGAGACAAGTCAAAGGTGCTCAATACAGCCAAAAGGCTGAAGGATTTCTACCCCGGGAAACAAGAAACCTTTGTACCTTCAGGACACTGGATGGTCCTTTACAAGCAGCTTTTACTGTTTAAGCCTGTTCCTGTTGGTGAGGAGTCTGATGAAATAGCTCTTTTAAGCAAAGAGGTTTTCTAATACTGCCTCTAAACATGACACTGGAAAGAGGATGGCTAATGGTCAAATCCTGCCTCCACTGATGTGGGCAGATGCTCGGTGACTGCAGATACTGTATTTTGCTTCAACACATTTCCATTCCTTTTTTACAATTACCCACACACAAAACTCCCCTTTTCTGTGGACCAGTGCTTCTGAATTTTATCACTTATCCAGGTCAGGTGCACCAAACCCAGCAGCTGGTGTTTCACACCTTTAATCCTTTCAAAAATTATCCACCTGTCACATGAAGGTTCTTTCGACCCCAGGCTGGCTATGCTGGAAATCTACTCTAGCTTTATTATTAAAAAATGCAAGGAAGATTTTTCCAGAGGGTTGTGAAAGACTATTTACAAGGGCATGGAGTGGCAGGACAAGGGGGAATGGCTTCAAACCAAAAGAGGGCAGGTTTAGATTAGATATTTGGAAAAAATCCTTTACTGTGAGGGGGGTGAGGCACTGGAACAGAGTGCCCAGAGAAGTTGTTGATGCCCCACCCCTGAAAGTGTTTAAGGCTGGACTGGATGGGGCTCTGAGTAACCTGGTTCAGTGGAAGGTGCCCCTGCCCATGGCAGGGGGATTGGAACTAGATGATCCTCAAGGCTCCTTCCAACCCAGGCTGTCCTGTAATTCTATGATTTAATGAGAGCTGGGTACTAAACACTGACTACACCTGTGGAAAATCTCCTCTTTGTTGACTTTTAATTTCAACAAATTTCAGAGTTTTGCAATTTTTAATTTCCATCTTACATAATCTGTAACTTTGACAGTTAAGTGAAAAACACTTCTAAGTACCAGATCTTTGCTAGCCCCAGAGCAATAGATGATCCAGCTATTTTGACCTGGTCTTACAGAGACTGTGAAAGCTTCTTTGTTTCTCAATAAATGAAAACTTTCATGCACTGATCACTGTTCCATCCAAAGGCATACTACATAGCAGCAAACAGAAGTAATTTTACAGAGAAACTTTTGCATATGGCTTGAGAGAAAACCCATCAAGAACTGACAATGATAGATGATCTCCCCTGTGACATTCAGGAATAATGCAGTTTCACGTTTATGTCAGGGAAAAACAAGCAATGGACATATTTAAATAATCATTAAAAATGAGATGCCTGACACAAGGCAGGTTCCAACCCTGTTCTGCCACACCACACATCTTCTGGAAATCTTTTCTGGATATTATCTGAAGCCTTCTCATTTGCGTTGCTCACGAAAAAAGAACTGTAATGGAGGTTCAAGTGTATGTGTTACCAGCAAAAGGTTCTCTCAAGGGAAATTATGTGAAAGGACATTTTTCTTGTCTTCATGTTTGACATTCAGGAGTAGTGACGAGAAAAGGTAGGCACAGGAGTCTTTCAGGAAAACACCAGAGAGCAGTGGCAGCATTTCATAGGGATGTGAACCGTTCATCATCTGCTGCAAAGACTCCATTAATGTGGCCTGCTTTTAAATCCAGTGCTTCACAAGGAATCCCATTTTCTAGTGTCACTTCAACTTTCTCTTCTAAATTTTCTCTCTCTGTTGACTCTTTATTCTTTCTAAAAACAAGAAAGAAAAGATCATCTTATTCTGTTGACCTTCAGCACTCCACCATGATTCCACAGACAGAAAACTGCATCTTTAGTTAGAAGTTTATCATAAGTTATGCTCGGAAAGGCACAATCTGGTGTACTTCCTTGCTGTAGTAAATATACCAGATGGATGTATCTAAATACAGTAGCTGGGGGGCCCACAGATTGGAAGCCCTTGTTTAGCAGTTTGAGTTCATAACTGGAAACCAGAAAACCTGAAGTAGACATTTTGTAAGTATGTTTTAAATATTATTTCACTTTTTTATTCTGTAAAATGACTGGAAGCTGCAAAAGGAAAAGCTGGGGCAAAAAAAAAATTGAAAAAAATCTCTAAATCTGTTTGGGATTTTTTACAACAAGAAGGACTGCACTAAACATCTAGTCTGACTCTGCAATGTATGTCATAGATTTCACCCCATGATCTGTACAAAAATAAGACATACTTTTTAGAAACAGATCAGTCCTAGACTAACTATAGTCTCCAAATGTAGAGACTTGGGTGCCCTCACATCCCTGATCACCTTCTTCAGAACATTCATGATTACCTTCTTAGATAATCTCAATGCTGCAAATCTGCATTTTTTTCTTCAAACTTCATTAGCAGCCACCTTCCTACCCAGTATTTTATACTTTTGTTTTCTAGATCAGACAAGTGCATG
Source organism: Dicrurus megarhynchus (assembly GCA_013399195.1). Lineage (NCBI taxonomy): Eukaryota > Metazoa > Chordata > Aves > Passeriformes > Dicruridae > Dicrurus > Dicrurus megarhynchus. The sequence goes on along the minus strand of VXAD01007708.1, from coordinate 468,895 downwards.
GCTTTCACTTTTCCAGGCTCCAGTTGTTGCAAAAACATATTATAATAGTGTCTGAATAAAACTATATACATTAAAAAAAATCGAAAATAAGTTTTCTAAAATACAACAATGAGAAGATGTAATAAAGAAATATCAGTCAACAGGTCATGATGTTCCTTTAATTCCAGATTTATTCTGACCTTGAGAACAAGTAGTTCATAGTTGAAAAACCTGCTGTACTTTACGGCCTGCAGCATCAGCGGTTTCAGAGGATAAGAAACTCAAAGGTCAGCTGCACTATTTCTTCCTACCCCACAACATGTACTCTAACAGTCTGACTCAGGACAACCGTAAAAATCTGACTCAGTATAACTGCTAATAACATAGATATCAACAAGAATAACATTTTATTGGCCTTTGGAAGATTCTTGGCATGACAGACTTGTTAAAATAAACTTGGGGTGTAGTAGCAGAAATCTCTGACCTCTGGCTAAAAGATAAAAAGGAGTGTTCTTTAATACAAAACTGTGGGGACAGAACATAAAAGTTACTAAGAAGGAGGTTCAAAAGAAATGAGAGTAGAAGATGTGTGAAACTCATTACCAGAGGAATTCAGAGAAGCTAAAAATTTCCCTGAATCCAAGGGGTGACTCAACAAGTTAAGGGAAGAGAAAACATTGTGGGTTACTCAATACAAGAAAACCAAATGCAGCTCAGGATGGCCCACAGCTGCAAATTAAATGCTGGGACACTAACAGAGGGAAAGACTGTGTGTTTACTCTGTTTTCACTCTTCCCAAGGCAAATGTTTATGGCCTCTGCTGCAGATGGGATTTTGGGGGGTAGGGGGAGACATCAGGCCAGTTCAGGACAGACAGTAGAGGATGGTCATGCCCTGGGCATGTTGCAAATCTATTGCTGTAGAGGGAGGTGTCCTATTGCTGCAAGGACAGGAGAACAAACATAAGGCTGGGAGACAGTGTGTCTGACCCAGATCACTGTAGGCACTGAATTAAGCAAATCTCTCAGTTCAATAAATGATGCATGAGTCTAACTCAATACTGAAACTCCTGTATAGGCCAACTCCCCTTCCCCGACACCCTGAGCACGGACAGCCTGGAGCACGTGCTTTTGGTCTTATCTGAACCAAGGTATTTAAATGGTACTTTAAAGACAAAATGCCAGATTTATGAGAAGTCAACACCATCCTTGGGGCCAGATTTCCAACACAGCTTACTAGGCAACAGGGTTCCCATTATGTAAGCTCTGGACAGGCTTCCAAGAAAACTAATTACTGGACACACTGAAGTCTTTGAAAACCTGGTCACTTCAGTGTCTGAAAAAGATATCATGGCTTTTGAAATTCTTTTCTCTGATGTCTGGCTTTTTTTTTTCCCAAGAAGCCAAATAGCCCAGACCATCCCTTTTACCTCTCCAGTCCTTGTGACAGTACATAGAAGAAATACATGCTTGGTTTACCCTCTCTCTCACTTCCCCGCCCCCCGCAGATGTTATTGATGTGAAAGGAGGATTAGAGTCCAGCCACAGATGAACCTGCTCTGAGGAAAGGTTATATGTAATGGTAGAGTAGGGAAACAGAGGGAGAAGTGAAAAAAGCATAGCAACCAAAAGGACAAGAGCATGAGATAGAGAGGGTGCCAAGTGTGCACAGGCAGGCAGCAAGAAGCCACATTAATGGCAGTGTGATAATAAGAGCATGGAGATCACACCATACTGAGGGGAACTGCTCAAGCTCAGCTGAGTTATTTTGGCAATACAGGGGGAAATCCTGGCTTTCAGCATAATATGAAGCACAAGCGATTATTTTAGCTAGAAGAATCATAGCTGTTTATCATAGTTTATTTATATTACACTTCTGTGAAATGTTCCAAGGCCCCCTTTAAGTTAGGCACCATAAAGAAACACAGAGCCATGACACTACACAGAGGGCAGGTATGGGCTTCAGGTAGCAACATCACTCAGTTTTACAGAAGAGGTTGCCTATGTTTAGGGCATGAAATAATTCAGTCCATACAGCATGGTTGTGATAGGGCTTTAACTATCCACAGATTCCAAATACCTTGCCAGACTCTTTCCTCAACAGCATCTTTCATCTATTGTTTGCTGAATTTTGTGGGGGTTTTTATGAAAACAGAAAAGGGGTTTGGAAATTCATGCAACTCCTCTGAATGCAAAATATAACTGAAGGGATTCTGACTACACTACTAAAGGTTCTCTATGAGAAGCACTTAACCTTCACAAATGTTGTTCTTCTGAGGTCTTTTAACATTCTTCAAGGTATAAAAAGGCAGAAAGGAAGTCTCTGCAACATACCACTTTTCATATATTAATTCCTTGTTCTGATATATTTGGGAATACAATCCATCATACAGTCAGTAATTTTGATATTATCTAGTTATCAGCAGGAATTTACCCTTTTTCAGTTCTTCTGCTCTTCCTGTATGAATCTATTCCTGAAGTCATAATTTTGCATAAACCTAAACTCTGTGGCAGCCAAAAGCATGGTAGAAGCTGAACTTCTGTGGCAAAATCTCAATTCAGCTGAGACATTTCTATTCCTTATGCTAAACTCAGAGCCAGCAGAGATGGCAGGATCAAAACTCCACCTGCTCTCTGTGTTGCTCCCACATGCTCACACTAGGGAAGCATGAATAGCCTTCTCTTTTTCACCCATGCCACCAGGGCAGAAATGGAGAGAAAAGAGAGTCTCTCTCTCTCCTACTCTACCACCAGAAAAGCTCCTAAACTCATGGGGAGATCTGCCCATGAACCCTTGAAGGGCTGGGTATTTTGGGCTCATCAGGTCATGAATGGTAGGTGAAACCCTGCACCATTCCAGTGAGCAGGCCCTCTTCAGCCATACATTAATCATTACTGTGTGCTCTACTGAGTCTTCTCAAGCTACAGCAGCACAGTTTTTTTAGCCCTGCCAGCTTTTGATACTACTGCTCTGGAAGGGACACAGTCACTGCCAGCCTTCTCCCCCTTGGTAGCTATGTGGGTGGTCTGTGAGAGGAGACTCACCTGTGGCACAATAAACCTTCACAAGAGTGACATCAACTGTCTTTTTAAAGCTCATCTCTAGTTAGATGGCCTCCAGGATCATATTCTTACACTCTCCATTTCCTCATTACATTCCTAAATTACTAAGGCATCTATACCTCATAGTTAAAAATTTTAAGCCTTTTCCTCAGGAAAGGAGACCTGTGTTATCTTTACCTAGTTAGGGAAGAGAGCACAGCATTAATCTGTCCAAGGCTGCTCTGAAACACAAAACCAGCCCAGCTGACCTAACTAGCCAGTATTTCATTAAAACAGAAGAAAGACTAAGCTGCTTACTTCTTGTGTTTCTGAATCCCTGAAACAATGAGGAAAACAATCCCAGCCACAATGAGACAAAGAACAACACCAAATACAATAAGCCAGACAGGTGTAGAGGGTTCAACGGGAGGTGATAAGGTTGAGGTTATCTTCAGGAACTGCAGTGTTTTGTCACTCAGTAGGAAGGCACTGTTGATTCTGTTCCGGTTCATCCTTCAGGAAAAAAAAAACAAACCAGAAAAACATCACAACTCTTTATAAAGGTATTTTACAATTAAAAAGGTAGTAGAAAACAAAAGGATTTTCCATGAATGTGCTGCATGTTTGGCAGGGCTGAATGTCATCCAGAATGATGAAGAAAAGGATGTTGTCTACCTCTATTTGGGGTCAGCCTCTTCTCTCAGGCAACAGGACAAGAGGGCATAGCCTCAAACTGCACCAGGGGAGGTTCAGGCTGGACAACAGGAAGAATTTTCTTCACTGCAAGGGTGGTTAAGCATTGGAAAAGGCTGCCCAGGCAGTGGTGGAGTCACCATCCCTGAAGGTGTTCAAGACACGACTGTACATGGCACTCAGTGCCACGGTCTGCTTGACACAGGGGTGTTTGGTCAAAGGTTGCACTTGATGACCTTGGAGGTCTTTTCCAACCTAAATGATTCTGTGATTCTATGATTTCATGATTCTGTGATTCTATGATGTTGGCAGGATTACACAGACCTTGACTATACCAGAGACCTCAGTTAATGCATAGGCACCCACGTATTCTGAACATTTCGAACACCAGACTTTCGCATGCATTTATCTGAAAAACTGGGAAATACAGATGAGACCTGAAGTATTATTATTTATTTCTGGTTTGAAACATGTCCTGAAGACACAGCAGCTTGTAAGCTGTAAGGCTGGCTCTGTTACCTTGCTCATGTAGGATTCAAGATTAGCACAGGAGTGGCAGATCTACCCTTCAATGCTCAGACGATTTACTTACATTGCCCCCTAGTCCCTTGAAATGAACCATCCTGCATGTTATGGGCTGGTACATGTGCCCCTGCTGCTGTAGATTTTCTTAGATCCATGAGGATACAATTCGGTCTGGAAGAATCCACACCTATTGCCAACATGTCCTTCTTCCCTGCAGGATGCAGCTAAAGGGATTTGTACTTTGCACATTTTTTCCCATTATGAGAAACTGTAAGTCTGAAAAATACGCTTTTTCACAGAAGTAGTGCAACTGCTGCCCTTTAGTGGATATCTCCATTTTCACTGCCTGTAAGCATTTCACTGCCTGTAAGATATTTCTGGATCTAAATCTAAGCAGGCTTAAGAGGCTTTAGAAGTATCTTTCATTAGACGATGTATGGGAAATACAGGTACGATTTAGCAAATTTCTCTTCTTGGAAATCACAATGTTTGGCTGTCCCTTAAACAGGAAGTTCGTAGCCTTAATGGAAAGTCAGCATTCCTGGACAGGACTGAAAGCCATGGCATGTTTTAAGACTCATAATACCGTAAGCTGTCTGCCATTTAGAAAAGATTTCCTTACTGATATGAAAGGATCATTGTGAACAGCTGAAATAAGCATTGTTTACCCTCATCTAATGGCTTGAGTTTCAGAATTATGTGCTGAAACAGGCAACTACAAGTGCATTTCATGTTTGTATATGCATAACTACATCTTGTGGATATTTATGCAAAATCCTGAGTATCATACAGAGCTCTGACATGGTCTACCTTCCTCTTTATTCTTTGTAGGAATCTCATACAACAAAATTCTAGTCCATGGCTAGTGTTATGTGCTACTGTAGTATGGAGAATTATGATAAAGGTTTTGTATGGAAGCCTGCAACCAGAAGCAAGTGAACAAAAAGCATTGTAGTTTTATAGACCATTTTATTTCTTGCTTTTAAACTAGGTAAGAATAAAAACTTTTCAGAAATAGCATATTCTTTATCAGGTGACAGACAACGGTTAAAAACCAAACAATAACAGCATCCAATTTCTGTGCCAAACGGGGCACATAAAAGACTTAAATAAATCAGCTTATGCTACTGAACGTATCAAAGAATAACAGAAATGCAAAACCCCCGCATTCCAGCACTCTTACAGAGAGCTTCAGTGAATAAATAATCTGTTTGCTCCACTAATGCTATGAAGCTATTGTTTGGTGTCTCTGTAGGAAATAATAATCTGCTCATAAGCTTAAATTAATCTTTCCAAAAGAACGCATACTCATTCATCAGGAATTAGGCATTACACCTCCACAGAGATAACATGAATTTTCAAGACAGAGCACAGAATGCCTGAAAACAAAGAGATCCATTTTCCACTCCATGCTTGAGAAATGTACATGCATTTTGCTGCTTGAGGGACTCATCCCTATAAACCCCTGGTGCAGGTTTTTTTGGACCATTGAAGTCAGATTACCCATTTTTTCTTTTTTTCTTGTCAGCTCCACATTTTTCCTTTTACTTGCTACAAAATGTGATGGTAGAAAGCAAAGTGATTTGTAGTGCACTGTATTTTGTACAAGCACTGCTCAGCTGTGATATTGACTGGCATTCTAGAATGAGCTGGTATGAAAAGAATGTGAGCATAAGATTGTTTAAACCAAGCTGGAACACAGCCAGCTCTGCTCATGAGGAGTTCACACGAGCTCTTCTCATGTGAAAGCTGACTTCTAAATTAAGTCAGATGAAATGTTAGTGAGAAGCACTGAAAGGGAGCCTACAGTCATTAGCCCAGGTGTAGATGTGCATGTAGCATGCAGTGAAAGCTACATTATAATAATCCCACCCTGAAAGCATGCCCTTCCATCATCTGAGAAAGAAGGCTATCTCACTGGAAAATGTGGCAGCTGGATGAGAGCAGCGTACCACACACTGGACAGCACATCACAGGTACAGCTCTGGAAAGGGACTAGATTTCTTCTGAGTCTCCAGCATCAACAGAGACTCTTTCCAAAGTTATAATCCCAAGGCTCACATGCTTTGCATTCTGTGGGACTGGTAAAAATCCTCTTATCTCACATTCATTAAAGAGTACTGATCCCTCAGTATTTTAGCAACTTGGATTAGTTCATCCTTAAAGAGGCAGAGTGCTCACTCATACAAGGCCCAGAGAGAGAAAAAATTCTCCATAAACAAGGAAGAAAACATTGCAAAAGCAGTGACTGTACCTGATGGCTGCTTCTACCTCGCTTCCAGGAACAGTTGTCACATTTTTGGAAGAATCTGTGACCACAAACCAAAATGACACCCGGTCTGTCACATTGCAGAGCAGCACATTGGAAATTCTGCAGATAGTTAAAATAAAAAACATCATTAAAGAAGCATGGAAGGAATTATTGAAATATTTTAGATTTTCATAAAATATTGCTCTCACCTAAGGGGGGGAAAAACTCTTACTTTTAAAAAAGTTAACAGTTAATAGTCAAGAAAGAAATACCACTCACTGCATTTCCCATTTCCCAATATGATTTTTTAAAAATCAAGCTTATGAAGACCAAACGAGTCTCCAAACGAATTTCTAAATCTATTACAAACTTGCATGGTCTTGGACATACATTTAGCATAATCAAATGGAAAAATACATATTTGAATAACAATCATCACTGGCTGTGACAAAGGCCATATAATGGAGCAAATGCATTGGTGAACTAAGAATTCTGGTTTTGACAGCAAATACCACAGGAACCAATCATGCAGAATTGCCCACATGATTGTCAAGTGAGTGCAGTTCTTCCACAAGATACATTTGTTGGAGGGAAGATCATTGGAATTGATGTTATTCTTTTTGACAGAGTGGAGGGAACAAGCTAAATTTAGTCCTTCTACTGGCACTGGCGTCTAACCTTTAGCTTATGCTGTGTCAAATATTTATATTATCTATTTTAAAGGAAGATTGCTCAGCTTTATGTGAAGTTAAATGTGGAGGGGCATGGGCAGGCGGCTTCTCATGGCATACTACGTAAATAGTGGCGAAATGCCCTTTAAGCGCCATTTTTTTCATACCTCTAGTAGTAAACGGTGGAAATATCAGAAAACCCTTCCGGAATGACACAACCACGAGTATTTAAACGAAGGGAGCAAAAGCCGATCATTTCAGGACCGTGACAGGGCCCGAGCGCGCCGCGCTCTGCTGGGCAGTGCCACCTGCCGGCCGCCCGCAGCATCGCCCCGGCCCCGCGGCAGCCGGCAGCGGGGCACTGGGGAGACTGGGGGGACTGGGGGAATTGGTGGGACTGCTGGGACTGGGGAGACTGGTGGGACTGGGGGACTGGGGGGACTAGTGGGACTGGGGGGGCTGGTGGAATTGGTAGTGAGAGAGGCAGGAGAGAACGCTAATACCCACACGTGGGCAGTCCCCATCTAGCCAGGGATCGGCTTGTAAGGCAGATCACAGTTCCTCATCATGGATATTTTCTAGAAATGTTTTAGTTCCTGATGAAAGCTTTTCTTGAGTGATGTTTCAGGTGCCCCGGGTAGTGCAATACCTCGTTTTACAGAGGTCTGTCTATCATCCATCCATCCATCTATCTATCTATCTATCTATCTCATGGAATCATAAAATGGCTCAGGCGGCAAAGGACCTTAGAGATTTGTTCCAACCCTCCTGCCATTGGCAGTGAACCTCCCACTAGACCAGGTTGTTCAGAGCTCCATCCAGCCTAGCTTTGCATACTGCCAAGCATGGGGCATCCACAGCTTCTCTGGGCAACCTGCGCCAGTGACTCACCACCAGTAAAGAATTTCTTCCTAATATCTAAACTAAACCTACTCTCAGTTTGAAGACATTCCCCCTTGTCCTGTCACATGGCCTTGTCAAAAGTCTCTTTCCGTCTTTCTCATAGGCTCCCTTCAGGTACTGGTAGGTGCCATAAGGTCACGCCAGAGCTCTCTCTTCTCCAGGGTGAACAGACCAAATTGTCTCATCTTTTCCTGGCAGGAGAGGTGCTCCAGTCCTCTAATCACAGAATCACAGAATATTCTGAGTTGGACAGGACCCACAAGGATCATTAAGTCCAACTCTTATGGGAGTGATCCATACAGGGATTGAAGCCACAACCTTGGCATTATTTGCACCATGCTCCAACCAACTGAGCTGATTTCATTTTGGCTCTTTGGACACGCTCCAACAGGTCAATGTCTTTCCTATGTTGAGGACCCCAGAGCTGGATGCAGCACTGCAGGTGGGGTCTCACCAGAGCAGAGGGGCAGAATCCCCTCCCTTGCCCTGCTGGCCACACTGCTCTTGGTGCAGCCCAGGATGCAGTTGGCTTTCCTGGCTATAAGCGCACATTCCAGAGAGATGAGCCAAAATGACCACTTTTACCTCTCTAGAACAACATCAATTTTGCAAATAGAGAGAATTTTTATGGATAAAAAAGGAAAGCCGTCCTCTGGAATCTGAAAATATGTTCACATCAGTTTTCTGGCAACAGTCAGAAGATGAAGCAGCTTTATTCTTTGCAAAACAAAAGGAAAGCACAACATTTACAGGAGAAGGAAAAAATTGCCTACTTTTGACTGGTGGCTGACAAACTCTTGCTGACTTCACAGAATATCTAAAATTGTAACTGCAGAGGAAGTTTTCTATCTGAGAGTTTATAACAGTAGGACCCAAAACTTCATGTTGCCAAAGTTCCTAAAGCTGCAGTTTCTGTGATGCAATCAAAAACTGGGCCAGGTGGAAAATCTGAGCTGGTGTTGCCCTACAGATGTTCTTGAAATGCGGTAAGTGAAGAAAGATTGATCCCCAAAGAGAAAGATAAAGGTAGACAAGGACTGGCAGAAGACCCTCACTTTCATACCCTCATTCAAAGACTCTTCAAGCTAGGGTCTTTCCTAAAGTGCCAAGGTTTTAGCATGAGACAAGGCAGTCAGTCACCCTGGGGGTAACATCTTTGTCTAGAACAAACAGCACTGAAACAAGGGGCAGCAAGGCGTGCACTAGGATACATAAATTTGGCTTCCTTTCTTCTCCCTGTAGTTTCTAAAATCCTTCTCAATTACAAGCCACCACTTTTTCATCAGTGGAATCCAAACGCCATAAACCCTTCCAGGCCCCAAAGAGAATAATCCCACTAATGAGAAGCTCAAAGGGGATGAGTAAACACCAAAACAGACTGGTTCAACAAGCACCAATGTGGCAATTTCTGTGCAGTGGTGCACTGTTTTTTCTCCCATGCCATTTGCATTCAGGTTTGATTCACAACATGCAGAACCATTGCAACTATGACGTCACACTGTATGGATCTGAGAAACCTGGCTTCTCCAGGCAGCAATGAAGTGTATTTGTAAATATATATGTGGACATTTTTTTTCTTTCCTTAGCAGTTGACAGACATTTGACATGGGATTATAGGACACTGTTATCATCAAAATGACAAGATCCTGGTTCGGCCTTATGGCACCATGGCAAAAGTCCAAAACTGCATTTCCTTTAATATACACAAACATTGGTGAGCAGAGTGCAGGAAACCCTAGCAACTCCTTGGCCTGAAACACCATCATTGTTCCTTCTGGAGATTTAAATGATTGTTTAAGGGTAAGATAGAGCTGTCAGAGAGTCAAAGGGAGCTGAGTGTCCACAATGGCTGTTAGCTCATGAAAGAACCACAGCCCCAAGTCTCAGGTGCATATCTCCAGCTCTCCCAAAAGCATCACGCCTCTTCCAACACAGAGCTCTGCAGCTCTTCCTGCAAAGGAACATTATTTTCTTCCCAGCAGCCATGGGATCACCTTGATGTAAGAGCTTTACTCCAGAGTCTTATTTTGTTGTTCTAAAGGGTCACAATACTTTTAGTACCAAAAAAGCCTGTCTTAGGAAGATGGATAATGTTGATGAAATTTTTTCTGGTCACTTTGTAAGGAAAATTTCAGCTTTTTTTATCTATAAATGGGGGGAAGATGTACCAAAAGTAGATTCTGTAATTTGAATGAAAACAAATGTGTTGACATTCTTTCTGCTTTAAAGATTAACTAGTCCCAGGCCCAAAAGAGATGCATATTATTTCAAATCAGTCACAGATTAGAGAAACCAGGGTTACTAACAAAGGCTACAACAATAATTTTTTAACACTGAGAGATCAAAGGTTGGTTTACGTAGTTCATGACCATATGTATTGAGAATCAATTGAAAGGCCATATATAAAGCAGGAAATAAAGGGGTATTAATTCTCCACTGAAAAAGAAGTACTTATTTGTATCTATAGTATTAGTTACTGGGTAATTTGATTGATTGTTCCTTTCTTCTGTTTCACACAGACTTGAAAATTTGACAAGCCTTTCAATCATTAAACACTGTTCCACGATCTACTAAATTTCAGTTTGGAAATTAACTTTAGAGAACTCGAGATGTAATGTGCAATCCTCCCCAGTCTGCGCTGGGTCACTCAGTGGTTACACAAGGGAAGCAACAGCATCAACTGCTGTTTGCAGCAGCACATTGAAATGCTTGTCATCACAGGCTGGCTTTTATCCAGCTTCAGAAGCCTAACAAGAGGTGACTTTGGATATGAAAAATGATGGGGCAGACTGCAACAATGGTTATCCTGATCCACCAAACAAATTATTTTGGGGCCTGATACAGCTTGCTGAAGTTAATGGCATTTGTGTCTCATGTGGAAGTTAGTTGTGGCTGTGAGTTACTTCAGGGATGTGGGTGTGTTAGAAATTACTGGGATGTCAGAGGGGAGGTTTGTCACATCCTGGCTATGACCATGTGCATAATTTATACCCTGGCAGAACAGTATTTAATTATGTAAAATAATAGTGATTTTTTCACAGGTTCTATTTTGACAAAAAACTTCATTTAACCAGATAAAAATTTCCGTAAGTTTAGATGCTACCAAAATGCAGCCATAGGCAATTTGTTTGTTCTTATATGGCAGAATAATTGGTCATTGGTCTTTTACATCTTCTGAACAAAATCTCTTGGCATTTTCCTGCAAAATCTCCTGTAGTGAAATGCAATTTATTTGCCAGCAGTGCAGTGTAATTTATTTGCTACAAGCTCCTGCTTGTGCTTCCCTCTTTACCACAACGAAGTCTCTTCCCCAGCTCTGCCAGGGTGCTGTTCCTGTGCACAGCATGCTGCTGTACCCTCTGGGATGCTGGATGCTCCCACAGCTCCATGCCTGCTGCAGAATGGATGGAGCAGGACTGCACTCCTTCCTTACAGCTGCCAGCCACAAGGGTGGGAGTGTGTTATTTTCAGGGCATCTAACAGGATGGAGGCTTTCACAGCCTCCCATGTAAAAGTCAGATTATTTGAGGTATATTGGGAGGTTCATCTAGCCTCTCCATCACTAAACGGGGACTCTGAGGTCCCTTGGGATTTGGGAGAGATTTATGCACAGGAAACTCCTCAGCCTGTTGCCTAGGAAGTTGTGCCAGATCTCAGAGCTGCACAGCTCTCCTTCAGGTGACATGCTGTCTGTAATGATCCCAAAGGTGTCTCTAAGTCCTAGATGAGTTACCAGTTATACCTCTAATATACACCTCATGAGGGGTGTACCCAAGTTACACCCCATGAGAAAGTCTGATACCACATTAAAAAGAGGTAAAGATGCCCACAGTTGGCTGATTCCAAATATTATACTGACTTTTCTGGCCAACTTAGTAGCAGGGAATTATTGATGTGTGCAACACCACCTCCAAACTGGAGTAACCCTGGCATCATCATATTTGTCCATAGGGAAAATTCTCTTGGTAGGAAACTGAATTAATGAGTATAAATTCTATGATTGCCCAGAGTGGACAACTGCCATTAAAACTTCTACTCCTTCCATACCAGCTTGACTTTTTCCCATTCCTGCACCAACCTTATTTTAATCTTCAGAAAACCACATTGCCTGAAGAGGAAAAAGATCACTGGCTTCTGACAAAAGTCTTTTGCTGTGTGAAAGTACCATGACTTTGAAGGAAAAGAATAATTTTTAAAAAGGACCCTGGACTAAAATAAGCATACAAAAGTGAATCTTTATGGATCAGATGCTGAATGAAAACTCTGCTCCTTTGAAAACCTGAGAGAAAGTTGTACATAATCATGTCTAATTAGCTTGTATCTTGAACTCATTTTTTAAAGTGTCATTTTAATTGGGTTGAGTAGCACACTTGGCTGTTTTTGTTAAGCTTGACATAACAGCTCTCTTGCTCAAAGGAGACCACTTCTGAGGAATAAAAATGAAACAGCAGGAATCAAACACTCCTGTCACATGGAGGGGGAAATCGCCTTTTACTTAAGAGAAGTCCAGCAGCCACAATAATCATCATGTGACTAAAGTTAACTAATATCTTTGCAAATGTGGAATATGCTTCACCTGATGCAATGACAGACTGAAGCAGTTTTATTTTTAAGTAAATTGAAAACCTTATCCTCATTAGCCCACCAGAACCATCAATCTTTCATTTCAGGTTGAAAAACAATGAAAAAATAATAGGTCTATGGAAATGCACTTACAAGGTTTTTCATTTAAGAAAGATAAGAACATCCTGAAAATACAGCTTGCTAAATGGTCTGTCTAATCTGGTATCTAATTTCATAGAGTAGCAAGGATCAGAAGCCTGAAAAGAATCTTCAATACCTCAGGGTAGATTTAATCCCAAAACCAATTAAAGGCTGATTTCTATCTGCACTGCAACATCTGAAACTTCTTGATGGTAGGTAACTCAACCGCTGTGATATCAGGGATAGGAACACCCAGCAGAGCACAGCACCGGCATATCCACCTCCCAGGGCTCCGAGTCAGCTCGTTGCTGAAGCTGAGCTCTAAGGAAGCGTGAACCAGAGCTGCATACTCAAAGACCTGTGCTGCCTTTCCTGACCTCCCAGTGTGTCTCTTTTCCTCCTCCCAGTATGGTCTCCAGAAGGTGTCAAATCTTCCTGCCGCATTCTGCTTAAAGTGAACTGGCACCATCCCACTGAGCTCCAGAGCTGTGTCACTTCACATCCACAGGGACACTGGTTCAAAGATTGAACATTGCTTAAGACAGAGATAGTGTGATGTTGAATATGTATCTGGGTGTCAGAAGTATACTGGAACAGCCTGCTTTTAGAATCTCTATATAATGATTTCTACAGCTCAGTACAGCAGAGGACAGGTCACTACACGCAGCATTGTTAATATGTATAAGGCAAATCCAAGCAGATGCTTACTGAGTTGTGCTCCTGCTGGAATATCTTCTCATTGCAAAAGCCACCATTGCTTTGAAGAGGTACTCTTCATTAGCATCCCAGGCATACTGTAAAGGAAGATGGAAAATAATTAGTTTCAACACCAGTGCTGGCAGTACAGAGGGAAAAGAGTTGCTGAACTTGAAATGCTGTATTGATCAAGAAAATGAATAAATTCTCTGGTTGTTCTAAGAAAATAAATGCCCATTGTTTAGTATGGACAAAGGACTATTTCTAATGGAAAAAAAAAAGTGCAATATAAACTGTAATATAAATAATATAAACTGCAAAGAATGTTTCCAAAAATTGAATTAACTGAATATTTCTGAAAGCTGACCAAACTGGAGATGTAAAGTTTCTTATACCAAAGACTAGAATTCTCCCCTCACAGCTGCTTTCATGGTCTTGCTTCTTTTGCTGGATAAACTCAGTTAAAGTAGAAGGTTTAAATCCACCCTCAAAGACTATTTGGCTCTGCCCAAAAATGACAATAAAAAACCCCCTAATGTTGAATGTGGTCTCTGGGAGCTGGACATCAGGACACCAGGAAATAAAATGAGATTGCAGCCTTATTGCTGCACACTGTTCTGATTACAAGAAGACTCAACTATATTACAAATTATTATATTGCATGTGAGATAAAAGAAAGAAAATAGCATCCCTACTATTTCAATAAGAAGGAGAACGTAGCCTCCAAAAACTGTTCTCTGTTGTCTTGATGAAAAATCATGCTTTCATAATTTAAGTTTTCTGAGACAGCTTCACTGGGTTCCCCTGGGCTTTCATTCACATATGCAATTCTAATGACCTCTAAGAACTGCATCTATTACATTTTTATAACAGGAGCCATGACTGAGGCATACTGATTGAATTTCTTCCCCTTTCAGCAGATTACAAAGATTATTAGTTTCTTGGAATTATATTAAGGGAGGTTAGAAACAGCTTTCTTCAGTCAATCAGAACACAAATCTAATCTTTAACTTTCAGCATTAAAAAAATCTGCTCTGTAATCATCCAAACCAGAAACCCAATGGTGTGGATACTTAACTCTGTTGTCAACTTGGACCTACTTTTTCATAGTCCTTTGTAACACATTTAAAAAACAGAAATGTACATCAAAAAGAAGTAAATAGCGTTGAAAATTTCAAGTCTTCATTCTGGTTTTTAAATTCTGATTTTGGGTGCATGGAGATTCAACCTCTCCACAAAAAAAGAGAATCCAACTTTCAGGTATCTGCAGCCCTCGTGTTGTGCTGGCGTCCTGTGGAGTGGGAAACCAAACATGGAAGGAGGCAGTCATTTAAAGGGGAGAAAGTGATCTTGTTTATCATCCCTAGATGAATGTTGAGTGAAATGGGCTCTCTGAGATGAGACAGGACAGGGTCAGCAAAGCTGAGGCGGCAGACAACTTGAGCAGCATTAAAGTGCAGCTGCAGTGCTGAGAATCTGGGTTCTGACTCACCACTCTTGCCTCATGAATGAAGGGGGTCGTGAGCATACTCTAATAATGCCTGCCAACCTGGGAACTTAAACTGAAAAAATTAAACCAGAAAGAAACTCCTTGGAAAAAATTTATAAAAGCCTGTGTTTTGATCCCACTGCACTGATGAAAACGTGACAGTAATGAGAGCAACTAATACTAAAAGAGATCATGTAGTAAAGGAATTAATACAGATCGGAGCCATAAAACTATTTATCATCATTTTAAAGATATCTGTATCTAAACCATGAAGCACAATTTGCAGTACTAACAGGGAAGATCTCTTTTTTCTGTGTGTGGCACTATTGACTGAATCCCTACATGCCATCTGCAGTCTTTGAGAACAGGTCTAAGAGGACAGAAAAAAACCCCATTTGTTAGCCAGTGGATTAAACCAGATGTAGAAATAATTTAATCAGTTGTCTTGAAAATGGATAATGATGAAGCACACTCCATTTCATGCTTACATGGACACAAATACAATGCAGCAGAACCAAGTACATGTACTCAGTATGTTTATGTTTAGTGCAATGCATATATACATGCACAATTTGTCACAGTTTTCATAAATAATGCAGTAGCCTAGCACTTCTTTAAGTCAGAGTAACAAAAAGGGTATCTCAAAACAGGGAAAATAATTTGTAGCGAGGAATTCCGGGCCCAGCTGAAAGAGTAAGGACTTGAAAAGAGACAGAATAAACAGAAAATGACAAGAAAGAGGGGGAGAAGACTGGCAGAGAAAGCTCAGCAGGAATCAGGGGCCTGCCTGAGTTAGGAGAAGATATTGCAGACAACCCTCTGGGCCAAAGGGCAAGAAGCCCCAGGAAAATGGAGATTAAACAGGAAGTAGAGGAGAGGGAGATGGCTGTGGGCTCCAGGTGAACAAGAACATCTGTACGTGACTGCATACAGGAATATACAAGGGGAAGGCAACGTAATAAGGAGGAAAAGTAAGGCAAGAACAACTTCAAGCTAACAAACTGTATGAACTCAGGACAGGTGGGCATGAATTTCCAGAAAACAGTTTCTAATCAGCAGCTTTCCCCAATCAGAGAGATAGGTGCAAAGAAACCTTGAATGATTTGGATTGGAAGGACTCTAAAGATCATCTAGTTCCAACTCTCCTGCCATGGGCAGGGACACTTCCATTAGACCTGATTCGTTCTACTATAGGGCTTTATCAGGTTCATCTTTACCCTCCAAATGCAAAGGCCTGGAGTGCAGCTGATGACTGAGGATGTTCCTATGCAGTGCCGCTATTGCTGCTGCTCTAGAGGAAATATTAAATATCATTTGCAACCACATGCTGTAAACGTAACTGTTATCAATGAAACACTACATGATGCTATCAGAACTATTAATGTTTACCATCTTCATGGCACCGCAAAGGAACCAACACAAAGACGTTGGCTCAGTTGCACTTGCCATCCTTTATATTTTAAGGAGGAGCAGAATTGGACACAGGTGACTGTGAAAGGCAGTCTTAACTGCCTCTTATGAACGAAGATGATGAGATAATGCATGAGATGATGAGTGTAGGTTGCTGACGGGGTGAAATGCTGTTATAGTGCTCTAAAAGACAAAATTTAAGATATGAGAATATAATATTACAAGACTGCTCTGAGCAACCTGACCTGATTTTAGTGTTGACCTGGTTTGGAGTAGCAGAGGACTAGAGACCCTCCAAGATCTCTTCCCTCCTAAATGGTTCTGTGCTTAACTATACAGCCATTCAGACTGCAGAGTGGCTACAGACACACAAACACACTTCTGGATCCCATCTTGTGGCAAGACACAAGGTGCATGTCAGCATTCCTCCTCTTCATTCTCTACACTGGAAGCAGTCTGAATACATGAGCCAGAAGCAAGTGCACTTTCTAGTTCACCTGGCTGCACCCCTGAGGTGCCAACTCTTTGACTCTTATGGTTAAAATGAGTGGTGACACCAAGTTACACAGACTTGTCAGTGCCCATCACTTCTTCTCACTCTCTAGTTGCCTCTGTCCCTTTTGAATTAACTCTACCCCTCTGCTGACTCCATGAACAGAAAGCAACTAGTGACTAGCAGCTATTCCAGAAGCCACTCATGAAGTCAAAACCATCCTCAGAGAGGCTCATAAATCACCTTCCATTTAGGCCTACAGGCACCATGTTTCCTCCCACGGATCAGCTAACAATGTCTCTCTCAAGTACACTCATTATTTGCAAATAAAATGATAACAGCTGAATACCTACTGCATCTGAGCTGCTCTGCCCAGCTCCATTGTGAAACTAAATAAATACACTAAGTGGAACTCCCTGCCTCAGAGTACAGCTTACATGGTGAACAAATTAAAAAATGGTGTCCTGTTTTCATCAGCTTCACACACAGTGGATGGCGTGCACTAAACCATGTGAAAAGCTGCACCAACCTATTTCCTATGCCCCTGAATGTACACTGGAATTATCCTGCCACTCCTAGAGAAAAATTCCCACAGTATCAGGGCATTCGGTTATCATGGAGCTTGAAGTAACTTGGAAATGAACAAAGCTGACCGTGTCCTACTGTGACACAATGACAGTATTACACTTTTCTTTGCTAAAACACATAACACAAAAAAGTAAAGTGTCCCAAATCCTTTAACAAATATGAATTTCAGTTTTGTAGTAGTTCCAGTTTTCAATTTCAGTCATTCACAGAGAAGACTGCAATGGCTATGAAAAGGAACTACTACCTGTGTACTAAATAAATTGTTTATTATTTGTGGGTGATTTTCTAATGCATCATACCAGTTTCAGCAAGCTGTTGTTCCAAAATGCTGTTCTCGATTGTACCATTCTTTGCGCTTTCACACACTTTGTTATATGAAATAAACGACTACAAAAAAACAATAAACTCCTCAGTTGCTGCTTTTTTCTTGCAATATAAAGTGCCTTCAAGGGTAATGATTTGTCTCATACCCTTTTTGAATGAAAAACAAAAAAAATATAAATTATCAAACAAGCCCCCCTTATTTTACTACAGCTGGAGATGGAAAAGGCACTAAAAAAGGGCATTATTGGGAACTGCAATTTTTGTTCTTTGCTACTATGTTGAACCAAGATTAAATCAAAATATTAGCAGTTATCATCAAGGAGAGCTTTAATAATTATTTTGACATATTTTCAGCCATAGTATTACACTATTTTTAATAATTAAAAAAAAAAAACCAGCTAGGCTCACATTACTGTTTAATTAAAGTCTCCCACCCAAGAGAACTGACTTCAGTACGAATTTCCAGACATTTACTTTAGCAGGTATCTTGAATATTTCTTTGTACTTTGTCTGGTTTATGAAGTTACCAGTGAAATGTGAGTCCCTGCTAACGTTAGTTTAAATTACCTGATCTTTCAGGGTAATTTAGAACAGCTTCTACAGTCGTAGGGAGTTTCTTGTATCACCAACCTTTTACAACATGTAACCTACTGCTTTGTTTCCCAGGGCTCATAACACAGTCAGACACCAGACTCACAAGTGGAGATGAATGTCCAGGATGTTTCCTACCTAATTTTCTGCTGAGCCCTGTTAACATGCTGCAGATTTGCTCTAAGTATTCAAACTAACAAAGTGCTGGGCTCTGACATACTAAATAGTGCCTTAGATCAGGAAGGACCTCTCAGTCATCTAATGTCCCGGTCTCTTACCTATCTCTCATTGCTCACACCAGTACTTCTACATTAAGCCCAAAGATCTGAATTAAGCCAAAGTATTTCAGTCCTTATGAGACAAGCCTGTGGACCACAGGCAGAGAAGAAAGGCCACTATCTGAAGCCCTCCATTAGCAGAGAATTGATGAGACATGCTTGAATGATCTCCACAGCTAATGCTTGTCTGAGAGCCTGATATAAAGTCCCATTTCATAGAGACCTAAAAATCTTTTCCTGCCTCTCTTCCCAGACATGCTTGACTTTACAATTAGCACTCTTGAACAGAAGTGCTTTTCCCAAAATACAGACTTACATTTATGCAGTACTTCTCATGTATAAAGTGTAACATCCCTACTGCTTTTCCAGGGGAAAAAAAATCTTTGACAGAAAACTATCTTTGTGAAAAAGCGAGCTTTATATTTCTCCTAAAGAATGCCAGGCGTGGGCTAGTCAAATATCAAGAAATGGATGCCTGGATCATGACTTGAGCAAACTAATACAATTAACACTGCAGAACAAATTGCTTGTGTTGCCTTCAGAAATTTTACAGTATACATTACTTCTGTTTTGGCAGATATTAAGTTAGAAAGAATATGTGAAGATACAGTACTTACTGCATTATCTCCCAAAGCTGTTTTGATACTAATCCGTACTTTGAAAGCATTCTGTGCATCTGACACAAAGAGAAAAAAGCAAACATATATAGATAGTCAGTCAAAATAGGATTTTAAATCATTTACTTCCCTGATTATTTCACAAATGTCAGTTTCTAAATGTGTCTTAAGAGATCACTTGCTTAGGAGAACAGAAGTTAGTTGCATGAAAAAAGCCCTACAGAGTCTCAGTGAGGTTTACCACGACCTCTGTAAGTGAGATCAACTTCCATACTTAATTTACAAATTCATAAAAGAACTGAATGCTCAGCATTTTAATCTTCAAACTGAAGACAAACAGTTAAAATAAAAATCTGAGAAGCTGGCAGCTTTGTAGTCTAAACTGATAGCTACTTCATCTAAAGAAGGATGGGAATCAGCTCCAAATCTTACCTGGCTTGCAGAGCTCAGCATGAGCAATGGCAACTACAGAGAGTGCAAGCAGCAAAGCCCGTAACATCCCGTCAGCATGGAAAGGTTGAGGCAAAAAGAAGTGAGTCTCCCCTGTAAAGCACTCTTAAACTTTCTGTGACCCAGGATTAAAGCATCAGGAGCACAAGTGAGCGACCAAGTAAACGGTTTAATAATTAACCCCCATTATTTTAGCGAAAAACAGGCACTAGAAACAACTGTCTTCTGTTAGTTATTTACTACTTTTCTCTGTAGTAAAAAAAAAAAAAAAGCTGCAACAAGTATTTAATTTTCCTTCTTCCTTTTTAGAAAAGTACAAAATTTTACAGAGTGCTCCAGGCCAATCATTTTTTTTCACAGGCGTAGTGTCAGACAGACACACGAGCTGTCTGTGGGATGCCACACCAGAGCAGCTGGCAACTGTTACCCACAGCAGGTGAATGTGAAGCTTGGCTGCCACTAGAGCCCAAAGAAAGCCGCCACCTGTCTTCCCTGCAAAACTGTCTGGCCCCACTGAGGGTGCTTGAGGATAAAGGAAGATTGGGCACCATTTTCACCCCACCAAAAGAAATGTGTGATAAACACAGAATCCCTGGACGCAAAAACCAGGGCTCAGGCATTGCTCCTCACTTGCCTTTGAACTCACAGCACTTGTGAAGGACCAGCCTGATGAGCACAGTGCCACATCCCCCCATCCCCATCCCAGTCCCACTCCCATGTCCTGGCTCAGGAGCTGGTCTGAGCCCAGCAGAGCAAATGCCTTGTTCTACACAAAAACACCCAACATCTGAGGCATTGCTCTGCATGAAAAGAATTGTTATGTGTATGGAGAAATATTTTTTTCCTGTTAGAGGCTCGTTACGGTAGCAACTAGAATAAGCAGAGGTGCAATAAAAGGATTTAGTAGGAAGCATGTTGTATAGGAACATATTTTTGTTTTGTAGACACGACCCACTGTGTATATGTGTACACACGTGTGGAAATATTTTAATGCATTCTACACTATTAATCAAATGTTTTCCAAGACAAATAAGTAAATGTGGACGAAAAACAATTCAGAAACTGAAATGTATTGCAGGTATTTGAACAGTCTCTGCAATCTAGGTAGCAAGACAGGATTACTTTATTTCATTCTGTTGCTGTACTCCTCCTGTAGCCACTCTGATTAATGGATAGTTCCTACATTGAAGATCGCTTCAGAATTACTTTCAGTTGGTCCTTTAGCACTAAGAAGTGTGTCTTGAGATTGCAAACCCAAAGAGCTTCACACAAATGACAAACAGTGAGAAACTCTGACTTAACTGTTGGACTGAATTTACGAAAAACAATAACCAGTATTTACTACATTAGATATTTGGACTTTGGGGTAACAGAGAACTTACTGTTTCAGTAATTTAAACTATTTTTAGAAGCCACTGTTAAAGGACTTGATATCCCATCTTTGAAAGTCATTCACCAAGCTGATTCCCAGGCACCTCTTTACTCTCACTAGGCAACCCAGTCTGGGTACAAAACTATTGGATACATTATCTGCTTGAATGTTTAATCTCTGCCTATGAAAACAAAAAAGTGATGCATTCATTTCTAATGACAGCTTAAATTAACATGCTGTATATATGCACATCAAAAGGAGCGCCCTGAAAAATGTACAGATATATGAAGAACTGTCAGGTTACTGTAACATCTGTAACTTTAAAAAAATCTTAAAAGAATGAACTTTTTTGTACCTCTGGGGGAAACATTGAAGAAGTTGGGAAGAGAGGAGAACAGCCAAGCACTCTTTCCCTGCTGCCAGAAGGCAAATGGAACTGAGTGTGATGCGCAGCATCACCACTTCTCCCTGCCGTAAAACACCACAAATCAGTTCTTCCCCTCAGAATTGCACGGGCCCGATGTCAAAGTACATCGAAGGCACACGACACCCAGCAGGAACAAACTCAGAGGACATGACTGGATTCCCTGATCAGAGCTGCTGAATTCCAGCCAGGATGGCTGATTTTGCCCAATTTGTCTTGCTGGCAAGAAGCAAGACAAATGATTTTCTCCAGCAGAGAGGGGAGGAGGCCAGGAGAAGCAGCAGTGTGATAAACACCCCAGCTCAGAGCTCACAGGGAGAGCATCATGCACTTGATATATATGTGCACAGCAACGTGGATGTGTGCCAAAGGCATCCAGCTAAAGGCCCATGTGCTTATCCATTTGTACATGCACAGAGTGCTGCACATAAGGAACCAATTGCTACACATCTATAAATCTTTTCCCCAAGCCAGCACATTTTTTAAATAAGTCAGGTGGACATGCAAGACTACGCCACGCATCAGTAGGAAGATAACTTTGCTCCAAATTAATGGTATTTTTAAATACTGTCTTAAAAAGCACTGCAACTTTTCAGTTTACAAATGGAGTATACCTGCATAATCTAGAAAGACAGACATTCTGCCACTTTGTATCTCTGCAATAAATCTACATGCATGGATAACTTTCTGTTCCCATTTTGGCCAGATACATAGCACTGTTTAAGCATGTCTGCATTTGTTTGCCACTGATTAATCAGTCAGGCATCAGTTTGCTTGAACAATCTTCATGCACATATGCAAGGTATGTTTTAAATTGATTACTTTGTGAGGCGTTAGACTTTTAAGTAGTTCCTCTTTTATAGCATCTTTGTTTTTCCTAACTACTGTGGAGCTACAGGTCATAGCCATGCAGAATTTCATGCACGATCTGCATTCCAGAAATATCACTGAACTAGTGCAAAGAATTATTTCTCTTATTGTACCAAATGAATTTGTCTGCCTGGTTGAAAATAAGAGTATCTCTGTAATTTTTTTCAATGCTTTTGGTCTACAGAAGTTCATGTATTATCTGTAGGTACATACTTAAAAATACATCAAAATTTGGACTATCAAACAAATCAGGAGAGGACTGAAATTTCAAGAAAGCATATGACTCGGTAAAACAAGCAAACAAACCGCTTCCATCTTCTCCATGTGATTAGCAATGTACTTTTTCTGCTCCTTTTGATGTCTTTGAAATGGAAAATCCCAGGGAAGTAAAATATTGATAGCTATTGTATAAGTTAATTAACAGCTATGGCTAAACTTAACCTCAGTTTTCAAATTTGACAAATTAACAGTTTTAAACTCTGAGGAAGTTAATCTTTAGTCTTAAATAGTTGTGTCGAACTCTTATGAGGAAAGAGTCAATGTGTGACTGTCAGCATTAGTCACTCATGGAAATGTACCCAGCGAACTGCAGACCCAGTTGTGCACAGCGCTGTGCAGTTCCCTGGGTGCAGCGGAAATAACAAACATTGCAGATCTTTTCCACAAGGTTTTGGGGAAACAGGGCATTGGATGAGGACCGCCACCACTGTCATCACTGTAACAGTGCAGAAGTGTCTCCGAGTTTTCATCAGTGCTCACAGCAGCAGTGTGTGAGAAATCATTTAGCTCTCGAGACAGTCGTGTAGCTGGGGGAAGGACGCACTCTCCAGCATTCCCATACATCGCCTTGAAAAGGGCACTTTGCAGTGGAAAGCACCAAGGACAGCCCACAGTGGGGCTGGCACTGAGACTGAGCACACAGAGACTGCCAGCATGGAGCGGGTAGGACGATGGTGCTGCTGCCGCCACTTCATCATCAAACAACAAACAACAGCCCTGAAGTGTCAATGAAAACTGACCCAACCCAAACCCACACCTCCTGGATGTCTCCTACTTAGCATGTATTTTCTGGGTCCAACAAATCCAGGCTAGTAATTGACTGCCATTTCCCTCATGTTCTCTTATGTCCATTTGCAGCAACCATTTTAAAAAAAGAGATGTACAATTCCATGAGGGAAGGTGCCACTCTTCTCCTGGAGCATATGGCAAATATTATGGTGAGGAAAACTTTTACATAATCTGTATGTTTATAAAATGTATCTTTCTTTTTTACACAGAGCATTTGGGCATACAACAAAGAGAGTGATCCCCTTCTTGTCTGCTTGTGTCAGTCTACAATGGCAGAAAATACAAGAAATGGAAACCAGAAGAGCCACAGGGAAAGGAAGTTCAAATGTGTGCCAAACAGAGTCACTGCACTTTGACTCAGAGCTGCTCTACTGTACCTGGAAAGGCACACAGGGATTTATAGTGCAACGTGGTATGTAACCCATGGTACGTAACTACAAGTTGTAAGATAAAAGTTTCTCTGTTCTGGGCTACTCCACGAAGTATAATCTGTGCATCCAATATTGACCTTCCCATGATGGGGTTCACATGGCACTGGACCGTGCAGGAGTACTTTTCTTTACAAAATATGGAAAAGTGAGTTCCACAACCTGAAGGTTTCCACAAAAATAAGCTCTGCTTGTGAAGGCCCACAGTCTATAATTCCAGTATAAGGACTAACAGCTACTGACTGGAATGCAATATTACTTTGGATATGTGAATGGCTCTTGCCTGGAATGGCCATATTTTTTTCTTTCTGACACTGTATTAATTAAATTCTATGGAAGTCTGCACCTGGACTTGAAGACCACGTTGCTATATGTGTATAAATTAATAAGAATAAACAAAATGGAGAAAAACACAACTATTGTATTCCTGTTTTGAAGAGAATGACTGCTTTTTCCAGAATCATTATGGATATCTGTAATAGCTGTTATATTTTGTGTTTTCTTAAAATGAGATCCTACTTTTCACTGCTGAAATAGATAAGCTTAAGATGGTGCCTTCCCTAAGAACATTGGAAAAATACCATGATTAAAGGTAGCATACCAAAGAAAGAAATTATTTAATTTCTCAATTTACAAATAAGTAGTTTAAAGGAAGGTTAATATTATGGCACTTCTGCTCTTGAAGGGAGGATGAAAGTTACAGTTATAATTCCCTAATGAAATAAGATTACGAAACACATTTGGTTGTTTTTTTCAAAACTTTCATGGGTGTCAATGGTTCATCAGTTGTTAAATGCACAATACTGCCATCTTCTGTATCCAAGAAACAGCTAATTATGTGTTATTTTACACGTATGTTCTGCACAGGAACAGTGAAAGTACTACTGATGACAACTCCTTCATTTTAAAAGAGTCTAGGATCTGGCACATGGTTAAGTAACAGCAGAGAGGTCATGGTCTGAATATTCATTGGTCAAGTGGCAAATGTAACTGCTGACTATAGCAGTCACATGCTTGCTTTGAATAACTTCACTGAGCTTCAAACTAAGAGGATACTCATTATGCTGTTAATGAACAGCACAGTCAATTAGTCAGATTTTGATAGAGCCTGCTGTGGTGTGCTTCACCGTCAGCAGCTCCGGCTGTTTATGCAGTGTAGTACCTCTAGGATATAGGAAATAAACTCCTGCATTGTGGTTTAGGAGAATAATTTAGACCTTAATCAACAATGTACATTATTAATAGCTATGCAAAACATGCCCAAATGAAAGCTACAAATACACTGCCTCCGAAGGCTGCAATCTATCACTCCTGTCGCAGAGGAATTGATTACTGACAACTTGCATATTTCCACCCATCATACCCATGAGGGTCTGTGTGGAGTAGTTTCCTGCCATGAAATGCGTTTATAATCAGGTCAGGTACTATGCCTCAGAGACAATGATGGGAATACATCACAGTGTGAGCTAAATTGATCAATGTACCACTCCGGTGTGTTGCTGCTGCTGCACTGGAACTGGGACTTCCCTCAACTCTGAGAGGCTGTGGGCCAGGGCAGCCGTGCTCACAGCAGCCAAGGGATACACTAAAAGTTCACCTCCTGGCAGGCACCAAACACCCCGTTCCCACACACAATTCCCAACATAACCAAAACAGCTCACAGAGCACAGGCTGTGGGCAGCCGGTCACTGCCCAGAGCATCACTCAGGTAGTGTCATGAGCAGCAACACCCCGAGCTGAGACACCACTGCACAGGCACCCAGTTACCCAGCAGGGCTGAGGACATTACACAGAACCAGGAAAGGCTGAGGGAATTGGGCCTGTTCAGCCCTGAGAAGAGACAACTGAGAGGAGACCTCATCGGCACATTCGAGTTATCAGAAGAGGGGTGTCAGAGGATAGATCCAGTGGTGGACCATATTCTCGGTGGTGCTGAGCAACAGGACAAAAGGCAACGGGCAGAAACTGATGCACAGAAGTTCCACTTGAACATGAGGAAGAACTTAGTTACTGTGTGTGACCGAGCACTGGAACAGATTGCCCAGAGAGGGTGTAGAGTCTCCCTCACTGGAGGTATTCAGGAACCGTCTGGACACAGCCCTGTGCCCTGTGATGGCCCTGCCTGAGCAGGGAGGTTGGAGCAGATGATCCACTGTGGCTCCTTCCAACCTGACCCATCTGTGAATCTGTGACAAAAGAACGTTCAGCGAACTCCCCCGCTTCTGGTCTTTAGGAGTGTTTGGTGAATTGGACTCCCCAGTGCTGCCTTTCCGTGCCCTGGGTGCCTCGGCAGCGCTGCTGCCGGAGGGGCCGCACCGACCCCGCCGCCGCTCGGCCACGGGAACGCGGCGCGCGCGCGGCTGCCGGAACCGATTGCGCGCCCTTCCGCCGCGGGGTCACGTGACGTCCCGTCGGTACCGCAAGATGGCGGCGCCCATGTTGGTCCCCGAGCCCCCCCTGGGGAAGCCGAGGTGAGGCCGCGGCCGGGCCGGGGCCGGGACCCCCCGGGGCAAGGGGAAGGGCTCGCGGGTCCCTGCGGAGAGTCGCGGCCCCGTCCTGGCCGGGACTGCCCGAGCGCACGGTGGCCGCGGTTGAGGCCGCCCCGTGGNGCGAGCGGGCCCGGAGGCGGCGGAGCCGCGGGCGGGGGGCGCTGCCGGTCCTGCCCCCGGCCGGAACCGGGGGAGCAGAGCCGCCGTGCTCGCCCGCCCGAGCTGCGGCGGGGCGGGGCAGCGTTCCGCGCCCGGGAAAAAGGCGGCCGTGGGTGATGTGAGGAGCGGCGGAGGGCGCGGCGCGGGGAGGCAGCGGCATGTGCGTGCCCGGGCTGAGCCCCGTCCAGCCCCGCTGCGGAGGCTGTGGGCCGGGGCAACCATGCTCACAACGGGATTCCCCGGTCGGGATGTCCGGGTGTTTGCCAAGGCCTTGCTCCGGTGTCGTACGGCTGGAGGGAGAGGCGAACCCCAGCCCTGGAGCGGCTTGGGCTCCGCTGCTCCGTGCGCGTCAGCTGTGTGCCCATCTCCTCGCGTGGTGGCCTGAGAGTAAGGGGAGTTCCTCCGTCCCTTCCTTGGGTTTCAAGAAAGGGAAGTTTCCAGGGAGCTGGGAAGGAGGTTCTCGCTTGTCAGCCCCAGGCATCTACTGAGAGATGCGATCCATTTCAGGCAGGGGCACGCGGTGAGAAGCGGCCAGGCTGGCCGGGTCAGAGGCAGAGGGCCCAGCTGGGGACACTGGTCTGTGCGGGCAGGCGCTGCTGCCGGGACAGGCACCGTGGTGTCACCCTGGCATGCACAGGTGTGCAGGTGGTGAGGATGTGAGCAATCCTGAGCAGGATTGGAGATGTGGGTGAAGTTCTGGCTGTCTGAGTTACGCTTGTGGAATCTTTAAAATTACACACTCCAAAAGGGGAAGGTTTTGATCTCCCGTCAGCACTTGGTGTGGCACAATAGCAGGAGCTGAAGATCGTACCTCCTTCCTATTTCTCCATTATGAACTGGCTAGGAAGAGGAAAAATAGAATGAAACTTGACAGAAAAGAGCTTGATGTGAAAAGGCTTTTAGACATTAGAGGCATTTTAACCATAGTGAAAACATGGTGCTGCTTGTAGGCAGCTGTTCAAAGCTGTCAGACAAGCAAGGAAGAGTCTGGCCAAGCTTCTGTAGCAGCAGAGCTGAGCATTGTCTGTGGGGGCTATGGAGTGTGTTTTGTTAGCTGTGCATTGAGACTGCTGCTTGTGGAGAATATCAAAGGAGAAGAGAAAGGACTTAAAATTTCATGTCCTGTAAAAGAAAGACTAGAGTCTGCTGAAAGGTATGCCAAAATTGTAGGGTAGGAGATCTCTAAGCTTTTCTCCCTGGTCTTATCTAGTGACCAAGTTTCAGGAGCTGAGTGAGATTTCATGAAGTTGGTGATAATGTCAAATACTGCAGAGCTCAAAAAGGATTAGACCCCATGTGTGGTGTCTTCTTGCTGCTGCCCACGTGCAAGTCTTAAGAGCACAGCCACAGATTTACAGATTTCATTGTCACGTCAGATGCTGCTGTGGAGTTATTGTTTCATATAAGTGCTTGTTAATTGTGCAATTTGTGGGATTTTTGTATTGCTGAAGGAAATTAAGTGCACATATGACAGTAAGAATTATTTGTTTGGCTGTTTTAACATAAGTAATGTTCTCTCATCTTCAGCCACCAAAAGTACAGAGCTATTCTAAAGAAGGAGAAGAGGAAAAAAAAGCGGCAGGCACTTGCCAAACTAAGGGACTCAGGTAACTTAATTTGGTACTGTCAGTGGAACTAGAAGTGATTGGGCGTTTTTTGGTTCTTTAAAAGATACCATTTTGTGTATCTTTGTTGGCTGTAGCATCATGTAGATGTTATGTAGATGCATTGAACTTCTCATGCATTGTTTTTTCTCAGAAGCTGCAGAAAAAGATGAATCTGTGTCAGAGGAGGAAGAGGAGGAAGTGGAAGAAGAGGAGGAAGAAGAGGAGGAAAAAAAACTTGAGGCAGAAAGGTGAGAAATCTAGAAAATGGCATATATGCAATAAGCACTTTTGTAATCCATTCCATTTTGGTACTTTGAAAAGTTTGAATATATTCTGTGAAACACAATCTTTATTGAATATGTCAGGCTACACCATCCTTTCTTCTAAAGCCTGAATGATTCCTATGGAAATTTCTCTTTTAAAGAAGATTAGATAAGTTGCAGTTATTACTATAGTAATAAAGTTCAGTTGTATTTATGACATCATTTGCATCAGTTATGGGTAGTCATTAAGTGGGTGGTCTAAGTGGTGTCTGGTTTCTTTGGTAGACAAAAACTACATGAGCAGTGGTTGCTGAGAGAAGAAAAGGCCCAAGAAGAGTTCAAGCTAAAGAAAGAAAAAGAAGAGGCTGCAAGAAAGCGTCAAGAAGAAGAAGAGGTATAAAGATCTAAAAACTTACAGTTGTGCTTGGCAACAAGGTAGACTTAGTGTAATACCTTCTATTATTTTGTGATGAACTCATTTTTCTTGATGCTGTTGTGTTTGAAAGCATAGACTCGCCTGTCTTTTGTATAGAAAAGCAAAATGGAAAAGAGAAGAAAACAACTCTTAAAGGGGTTTTTGTCAGAGATTTAGTTGCTTCTGACTGGATGAAAACTTAATGGTCAAGGAGGTGTAATGCAACATGGTAGTTTTGACTTTGACTGATTGTAAAACATTGTTCCTTAAATTTTTTTTTATTATAAAGAGGAAGATCAAAGAAGAATGGGAAGAGCAGCAAAGAAAAGAGAGAGAAGTGGCACAGCAGAAGCAACAGGAGAAGAGAGAGAGAGAGGTGATTCCTGGTGGTGGGAGGATATACATATTATATATCCTGTGACATGATCAGATGCAAGGGTTATGCTTGTTGAAGAGGGATTTTGTTACAATTAGCAAATGCATTAGTTAACCCTTTCTGTCTAAGTTACTAAACTATTATTCAGTGTTAAAGAGCATCCAGGGGGTCCAGATACCCTGAAGTAACTCTTTTTAATGCATCTGGTTGTTCACAGTACGTAATTGTTTACATCAGGTAAATACGAAGGCACTGTGCAGGTTCTGATAACTGCACTTTCTGCATTATGTGTTAAAGATAACCCTTCCTTAACATCCCAGTTGAACACAGTCAGTGCTGAAGAAAATGCCCAAAGAGGATATGGAATATGGAAGTACATTGCTGCTGTTCCTTAACACAGTTCTTAATCAAAAGATGTGTTACAGCTCTTCTTTACCTGACTCATCCAACAGGACGTATCTTTTTTTCAGAGCTCCTTGGGTGGAATAAAAAATAATATTGACGATACAAGTCATTGATAACATTTCTGTTAATGATACATTCTTGTTAAGTTTTAGAAGTTCAGTGACCTGGATGTAAGATGTCCTGTACAGTAATGCAGTGTGAGGACTGGCCTTATTGCCACTGAAGAGTGACTGCAGCTTTCTAGGATGTGGTCATTTTAGATTCTCCACAATCACAGAGTTTCCACTCATTTCACGGGGAGGTGTGTTGTGGCTGTGTCTGGTAGCCATGGCAGGAGAAGAGCCGTGAGCAGACAGTTCTGTCTCTCTGGAGTTAATAGTTGGTTGTGCCACTGATTATGTAACAGTTGAATAAGGGATGCCAAAGAACAGCAGTTGTTGTATTTCCTGTCTTACTCCCTCAGGTACTAAGTGTCCATTTCTCTTTTTGCAGAGTAGGGAGAGAAAATGATACTCGTGTCCTTTATTTAGGGTTGAGATACAGTTTGAAGAGTTGAACCATGATAACAGCAGGATTTTATTCCTCCCCTCTGTCCTTGTGTCTGGGTTTGCCCAAGCCCTCAGTGAGATAACTTGTGTCCCTGAACTAGATGGAAACAGCTTTCTTTTTTGCTTGGTTGTTGGATTCTTTGCTTTGTGTTTTTCTGGGTTATTATTTACTGGGACAGTGAGTTAAGTTGGCTCATAGAGGACATTGACAGGCACCCAGAGGGAAACTGATTACCCAGCTAGGAGTGGAGCCACCCATTTTAGCAGCAGAAAGTTGTTTAATTGGTTTTGCCTGTGTCTTGAAACAGCCGTTTATTCAAATTGTAACAGAAATATAAGAAAAAAACTAATTTTCCTGCTTAAAATGAAGAATTAGATTTTCTGGTTTGATGGATGGTGGTTTGAGGCTTTTTTGGAGAAGGTGAAGGAGTGGTTTTGGCTTTGTTTTTTTTTTGTTTGTGTGGTTTAGGGAGTTTTGTTTGTTCTGTTTAATTTTTCTTTATTAGGGTGGATAGTATCTGAAATCCTTGGAGATCAGTACCAGATGCTGTCTGAGTCCTCATCTTGAATTGCATTTTTAATTTTTATTTGCTCTTTTTTAATTTAATTAATTCTCTTCCAAATTAAACTGGTCCTAGCATATTTTCTTGTATTGATTATGTTTAAATGTCTTTTTTCTAGGAACTTCATAGAACAATTTGTTAGAAGTAGTGTCCAGCCAGTTTTGGAGAGTGGTATTGTTTTGCTCAGCCCACTTAGGAAAAGGAAGGGAAAGAATATTCTCATTGCTTTCTGTATTTGGAGAGCTAGATGTGGTTAACTTATGATGTTTAAGTTTCTTAAGAGTTACAGCTCTTACTTTAACAGAGGCTCACTAAACATTGTGTTTTTCTGTGTGTTCCATAAAATGTGTAAGTTAAAACATTTAGTGCAACTAAACCATAATGGACTTAACTGTAACCAGGCTGTGTACTAGAGCAGGAGATAGATTTAAGCATCAATAGTTCAACGATAGTTTTAAAAAAGATAATTAAATTTTTATGTTGTCTATCATTTAGTTTAGAAAATCATCTACATGAAGGTCTTGTCTGATGTATCCTTTACCAGCTTTGTAGTACATGAACTGCTACAGAGCCAAAGTAAATCTCCTGTTTTTAAAGCAAACCACATCACACTTTCATTATACATAATCACTGAGCATTGTAAATTAGGTTCTTAACTAAAGAAACCAGATGTTTTGCGTGTCCTCAGGGTTTTCACTAGTCCTGTGTTTGCACCATTTATAGGCAGCTGTGCAGAGGATGCTGGATCAAGCTGAAAGCCAGGTATGCTCAGAGACTTTGAAAAAAAGAACTGAAAAGTAATTTAATTTCCATCCGGTGTTTGCCCTCTAGCATGCTGTCCGTCTGCTCTTGAGAACCTAATGGCCTGAATAAATTTAATATATAGTGGCTTGCATGAGCTGTAAACAATTATTTACTGGGTGGAACATAATTAAGCATATTTCTGGCTGGTTGGTGGCAGTGCAGTTGTGCATGCTGATGACTGTTCAGGAGGTCTGAGTCAAAATGAACTTGGAAATACTGCTGTGTGCTGTTAAAAAACACTGTGCATGATGGTTTATTTGTGAATTGTACTTATAAACAAATCTGTCAGTCCTGGGTGGCCAGATAAACTTGTCTTTTTAAGCAGATGTCAGGCTGTAAATAAGAGGATTCAATGGTAGAGGACGGCACAGATCTTTAAGGAAAAGAAAAAAAAGGTGGGGGAGGGAGAAGCTTGACTGCTTGGATGCCTGGAAGAGCATGGATCTCAAGCTGGCAGTGTGTAGCAAAAAAAAAAAGCAGTTTTCATTTGAATCTTAGAGATTGCCTTAAAGCATAATTTGGCTTTTTATCCCTGTCGTGTGGTTAAACTTGTGAAGATTCTTGCTCTGTTTAAACCACTGCATGAATCGGAAAAATAAGCTTTAACGTAGTTACCCATTGTTTATTGACTGCCATAGCTACATTGGAGTTACATTTGGTTCCAAATCATATTTAAACAGTTCTTTCGGGAATCTGTTTCATAAGATGGGTAGGAAACTGCTCTGAACTGCTGCCTGCCCAGAGCTCAAGATGCATTAGCAGTCATGTCTGTGAAGGAATAGTCAGAAATGTGGTGTGTTAGAGACTGCATTAGAGTATCAGTACAGGGTTCAGTTACTGCTGACATAACAGGGCTGTTCTGGTGATAGAAAATTATGGCTGCAAATCATGAACAGAACTGGTAGCTAGGTCAAATGCTGCTTGTGAACGAAAGAGTTCTCAGTTGATTTAAAATGAGAGCTTAGGCCAGTCAACTTTACAGATTATTTGGTTAGAATGAAAATTCCCTTTTTTAAATATGTGTCTTGGTTGTAGTCATTCAAGGCTTGCAACTTGGTAAAGCCATTTTGAATTATAGAAATCTTAATGATCCAAGATGATCAGTGTGGATACTTATAGTTCCAGTGCTAACTATGAATTTAATTTTTTTAAATTCTGGCCTTTAGCAGGTTACTTTTATTTTAGCCTTTTCTATATGCAGTTATATACATAACAGTGATAATGCTGAGCTTGCTGAGCTTTGGGCTGTTGCAGAGAAAAATAGCTAAACAGTCGTAGCTTTCTCTCTGCCAGGTTGTGGTGGTTTTGGCTGGGGTAGAGTTAATTTTTTTCATGGTGGCTGTTACGGGGCTTTGTTTTGGATTTACACTTAAAATAGGGTTGAGAATGTGGAGATGTTTTTGTTATGGCTAAGCAGGGCTTATACAGAGCCAAGGCCTTTCTGCTTCTCATATTGCCACGCTGGTGAAGAGGCAGAGGGTGCATGATAGGCTGGGAGGAGACACAGCCAGGACAAGTGACCCCAACTGACCAGAGGGATATTCCAGACCATCTGACATCATGCTCAGTATATAAAGTGGGGGAAGAAGGACAAAGGGGGGGACATTTGGAGTGATGGATTTTGTCTTCCCAAGTCACTGTTACACATGGTGGGGCCCTGCCCTGGAGATGGCTGAACACCTGCCCAACCATGGGACACAGTGAATGAATTCCTGGTTTTGCTTTGCTTGTGTGCCTGGCTTTTGCTTTCCCTGTTAAACTGTCTTTATTTCAATGCATGACTTTTCCAGCTTTTACTCTTCCATTCTCTCCCTGATCCCGCTGGTGGGGCTGTGAACGAGTGGCTGCATGGGGCTTGGCTGCTGGCTGGGGTTAAACCACAACACAGGTGTATGAAGTGAGGCCCAAGGCACAGGGCAAATTTGAAAAACAATGCTTTAAATAGGTTCAGTTTGCTTTGTAGAAACCCAGTTCTCACAACTGCATGCGAATTTAGTTGTTAGTTTTATTTTTGCCACTCCATTTCTTTACTGGTCTCTAACTTCTGTGTATTTTAATGTTTCTTCCACAGCTGGAGAATGGTGTGAGTTGGCATAACCCAGAGCCCCCAGAGAATCTGGGAACAGAGAAGGATAGAGCAAACTGCCCATTCTATATTAAAACAGGTTCCTGCCGATTTGGAGACAGGTAATCCATTGAATATTTACCAGGATAGAAGTGTGTTGGGGAGATGAAAGGGAGGCAGCTTAATTAGGTCATAAGCAAACGGAGGAAAAACTGCCGCATAAAATACTTCTGTGTATTTGGATGTGGATTGAGAGCAGAGCATTGCCTGGCTGGAATTGAGCTGTTTATTGTTATGGCATGTTATTGATGGTGCATTCTGGGTGCATTCTGGTTACATTGGTCAGACTGAGTTTTCTGTAGCTTAGACACATGTACAGATATATTCTGACAGAATGTGTATGGTCTGTTATTAGTACAGGTTTGATATGTCAGATGTTAAGTTTTTTTTATATTTTCTGATTTGCATATGTTCGAATCCCAAATGGACTAAAGTAAATTAAGGTAAATCTGCACAGTTGGGAAAGTTGTCATGTAGCTTCCAGAGTTCTCACTATTTAAATGTGTGATACATTCATTCATGATTCTGGTACACTGACAGGGTGCCCTATCTCAGGAGGGAAGTGTAGAAAAGGCAAGAACAGAGAAGCTCATCAGGATGATGAGAGATGAGTAACACCTCTGTAGAAGTGGCTGACAAGTCCAGATTCTCCAGAGGGAGATGGAGGAGGGCTGTGGTAGATGAACAGCAAACTCAGAAGTAGGGTGGGAATGATTATTTGCAGTTTAGTCAGGTGTCTCTGAATGTTTACCAGCTTTGAAAAAGAGAGGACTTTCTCATATGAAACAAATGGCAAACGTGTTGCCAGAGGATGTAGAGGAAGCCAGAAGTATAAATGCGTTTATGGAGTACACATTCATCGCTGACCAGAGACAATGATGACCCAAATGCAGCTTGTGGCTGGAAAATCCCTGATTTTTTTTGTGCTAAGGAGAAACAACAGCTTAGCAGGGAAGGACTCTGATATTTATTACATGAGTTTTCAGCAAAAACTTCTGAGGTTATTTTACTAACTTGTATCACTGAAACGTGTGGTCCAGCTACTATAGTTTTCTTTATCCTAGGAGTAATTTGTTCCAGTGTGATGTATACTGTGGATAATTATAAAATAATTCAACTATATGGAAGCTTCAAGTTCACATCTTTTTTTTTTTTTCTATTCTTAAATATGTGTTGAATTCCGTAATAAAAATTTCATCAGCTATGTCACTGCAGACAGCATTTTTTTTCAAATGTCTAGGTCTTTATACTCTTCTCAGTGTTTTTGTTTCGGTGGTCTTTAATGGAGATAGCCTCCATGGATTATTTATGGATTGCATAAAATTCAGTTTTGCTTTGAACTTTGCATTTGAACTATGAATAACCCTTGGAAAATAAATACTGAGAAACATGATATTCTGCCCTTCTTCTTTTAACCCGTTCATCTCAGCTACCTCTCTTTCATCTTCTTTCTTTTTTCTCATATACTTGCTTCCTTCATAATCTGGTCATTTTAATGTCTGGTGCTGTCTGGGAGTTGAAGGACTGGTACAGCTAGGGTAGGACTGGAAGGATGGGTTGGAAGAAGTTGTGCAAAACTAAGAGCCAGTGTTATCAACAAATAACTGTTGAATCTTGTCTAAGCTCACTATGTCTTGAAGAAGCTAAAACTGGCTAAATTTGCTACTACCAATTTCCCCAGTAATTCAAACCCTAACATTCTGCAGTAATATTGGATTCTTGGGTCATTCATTTTCCTTGGGGTTCCTTTTGTTCTGTCATGTGAATATATCATTTTATGTACAGACAATATTGGTTGGGTTTAATATTTTGTGTTCTATTATTGAAATTGAACAGCAAAAGGAGGCAGCTTCTAAAATGTAAAAAAATAATAATCATCAAATTAATTGTCTCCTGGTTTAGAGATTGGATTTTTTTGTTGTTGTTGTTTGCTTTTTGAAGTCTAAGGTGTCAACCAGAAGGTGAGAGTCCATTTCTGACTGACTGGGTGCAGAAAAACTTCCTAGCTGGAGTTTAGGTTGTAGTTGCCCGTTTTGAGACCTGACCTCCCTGCAGTTTGTCTGTGCTGTCCAGTAACATAAAGAGACTAGACTAGTCTGGATGTTTTTCTGATCATGTCACGACAAGGAGAAATGTGTTGGAGAATGCATCAGCCAGTTGCTTGGGGAAGTATTGCGTGGGAATCATAAAGCACAGTGAAATAAACATGGAGAACATCTGTGTTCTTACTGAATCTAAAGGTGTCTAGGGGGGAGCTGTATCTCAGCATGTTAGTGAGGTAGCCCGAATATAATGGATGGTGAGGGAGACCTATTACTTTTATGGCTGCCAAGAAGATGCAGATCAAGATAAGACTGACTTAGAAGAACCTTTTTATGTTGTTGTTTCATGTGGTTTCTTGTTTTTGTTTTGTTGTTGTTGTTGTTAGAAGTGGAAAAATACCAGTCTTGTACTCATCCCAGTGCAGGTCTAAATGTGCTGATCTTCCCTCCTTCCTGCTTTCCACCTCCATATGATGAGAACAACTTCAGTAAAAGTTGTTCAGTTTGCAGAAAGAAGAGCAGGGACTTGCTTTAAAATCTCTTTATAGATAAAGACTCCTGACAATCTTTTAAGCCCTTCAGAAAATGGGAACACATTAACCCTAGTAGCCTAAAGGAAATTACTTCAGCTCTCATTGTGACACTGGTATCTATAGCTTTTGTAGTTGTGGTTTCTTAAGCAAGAATGTGTTTGTTAATAGCATTAAGGAAGCATTAAGGTTATGTACAAACTCACTCCAAAAGATTTGGTTTAGTAATTGAAATATCTTGATCTTCCACTAATGAATTTTCTTTCATAATAACTGTAGGTGAAAATGGCAAATGTTTGAAGCTTCAACAAGTGTATTTTCTGCTGAAAGTGCCAATCTTTCCACTTCTCTTTCTTCACTACACCTGTCCAGGTGTTCTCGCAAGCATAACTACCCCACATCTAGCAAGACGCTGCTCGTGCGGGGGATGTTCATCACTTTTGGCATGGAGCAGTGCCGGAGAGACGACTATGACACAGATGCCAGTCTCGAGTACAGTGACGAGGAGACCTACCAGCAGTTCCTGGAGTTCTATGAGGACGTACTCCCCGAATTTCAGAATGTGGGGAAGGTGGTTCAGTTCAAGGTATGGCTTATGAGCCTTAAGGGAAGTTCTGTCCAGCATGCCCCAGCTAAATCCTGTGTGCACTAGGGAACTATGCAGCGTCCTTACAGCAAACTGCATCTCTTATGTCACCTGTAAACTTGTCACTACTCTTACAGAGCACCATCTTACTCTGTGTGGATCTTCTCTCCCATTCCCCTGAACTGTTACAAAAGCTTGTGCTTCTATATTGCAAGTTATTTACACTGCTCAACAGTCCACTTACCTCATAGTCCTTTCTTTTCTTATCCTGTGCTAAGCCCCAGAGGGTCCACTAAGACTGTTAGACAATATAAATACATCTGAGCTACTGTATTTGGGCCTAGGGAATGAAATAGTGGGGTATGAAATGTATTTGGAGTGTACACCCAAACAATGTCATTTTAGGACTGGCTGAATAAAATAAAATCAGATTACAATGAACTGAAAAGATAGCAGATATTTCAATAGGAAGAATTAAAGAAAGCTAAGTTACATAAATGGTCTTGAGATTTGTCATCCATCCTTAGTTTGTGCATTTGGTTTGCTGAACGTTTTGTACTGATTTTTTTTTCCATTTATATTGTGATTTCTTACAAAAGAAAAAGAGGGATCTGTAAATGGAGACCTCAGAGATGACTGATGTGTGTTGACAGTCCCATGTTGCCCCAAAATATGCAGCTAAGATGGTGCAATCTCCTTGTATCAGAATCCATTGCAGCATCCCTTTCTGTTTGCCATTCCTGAGTGTTTTCCTGAAGACACCAGGAGGCACACAGTGCCTTTTCTCCTTTTGTGTTCATCTACTGACAACTCCCTCAGGACTGAGATAGCATTAACATTTCAAGCAAGAGGAAAGTAGAGTGAGTTTTCAATAGTTGTATTATGAGCTTTACAGGTAAGAAATCTTCACTTGTTTGGAGGAGTGGAGTATCCCCTCCGTATTTTGACTCATGGGATATTAGCAGGCTGTCCTCTACTAGAAGACAGGATGCAGATTCCCTATGGAGCATGGCTTGAAAAGCCTTATCAGCAAAGTCAGGTCCTTGGCTTTGTACTGGCATTCTGTGCAGCTGTGCTAAGCTGCACCTGCTTGGCTCCCTGTGACTGTTAGTGTGGCATTCCGTGGCTTCTGAGGCAACTGTGCAACAGCAAGGTGATTCTCATGGACATTTTCACTACATTAGAGATGCTACAGAATGACATGTTGGCTGCAGGGATCTTAACTGGGAGTGAGCTGAGACACTGTGACCTTTTAGAATCAGATTATACACACCCGTCTTTCAGCTGACTTCCTTTTCCAGTGTAGCCCAAGGTTTTATTCTGGCTGTTTTTTCTGGGAAGCTGCTCCAGAATCTGGAAGATCCTGATAAAACACTACCCTGTAACACTAGGGTTCTTCTCCTACCCAAAAATGGCTATGGCAAAATCATTCTCACTTGTTCTTGTGTTGACATTGTTTATCTCAAATAATTTGACTCCTTATCCTCTAATACTTGATTATACAACTGCTTGTTGTTGTGGCTGAAGCCCTTTCCTGATGCAGCATACAAAGAGGTACTCCCTGAGGGTCAGTCAGGGTTCAGGGATGAAAGGAGCCACTAATCTCGTTTGCTGCGGATATTGGACGAGGCCTGTGGGCAACAGAGGCTGGAATCACAGTTCTGCCCTGGAGAACTGGGTTCCACTGCTTGCACCTGCCCATCTCAGAATCTTTTGTAACAAGCAGCAAGCTTTTTCAAAGGTAATTTTATGTTTTTGAGAGCTTTAGATATACTTTGAATGCTAACTCATTACAAAAAAAGGTTTTTCAGAACTGTACAATGCAAGATGGTGTCTTCAGCTTTTCAAACCCATTTTACAGGAATGCTGTGAAGATACACTGC
Organism: Dicrurus megarhynchus; assembly: GCA_013399195.1. NCBI lineage: Eukaryota > Metazoa > Chordata > Aves > Passeriformes > Dicruridae > Dicrurus > Dicrurus megarhynchus. The sequence goes on along the minus strand of VXAD01007708.1, from coordinate 430,235 downwards.
TCTAGAGTAGCTTACTGTAATGAATCCCTCATTTCCATTTGAGGATACTGCTAATTGTTGTCAGAGCAGGATGTGGCTGTTGCACGGTAGGGTTGGCCCAGACAAGTGCAAGACAATGGAGTACAAGCTGTCTTATGGACTAAGTGAAGCCAAGGTCCCAGAGTTAATTAAAGCATAGTGCTGGAAACAGTCAAACATAAGCCAGAAAGGGGTTTTTTCTGGTTTGGTTTTTTTTTTTGGTTAACACTAAGTGTTCAGAAGAAAATCATCTCTAAGTTGATATGGATGAACTGTCATAAATGAGAATTGCCCATTTCAAAATGTGTGAGCTGCTGTACAGCATAAACCTTCCACTGCTCTAACTTCATGTTTCCATCCCCTCAGGTCAGTTGCAACTATGAGCCCCACCTGCGAGGAAATGTGTATGTCCAATACCAGTCGTAAGTACTCGCAGTCTTACCAAGTGTTAGAACTGAACTCCAGAGTTGAGTAATGAATGAGAAGTGTTTGTATCATCCATGCAGTTTATTCTCATACTGTAAGGGAAGCCCAAAATTGGTGTCTGAAATAATTGTGTGATGGTAATGCTGTCTGTTGTTTTTACTTTTTAAAGGGAGAAGGACTGTCAGGCAGCTCTGGCTCTGTTCAGTGGACGATGGTATGCAGGCAGACAGCTTCACTGTGAATTCTGTCCTGTGACGAGGTGGAAAACTGCCATATGTGGTGAGTCTTGGAAAAGAGAATATGATTATTGAAAGAGTACTCACTCATGGAAGTGAAAAAGAGGGATTAGTCTGTAGTTTTCCGATCTGCCTAATGTTGTATTCATTTCTGTTTGGAAGACAAATGTGCTAACTTGCTTGTGTAGATCCAGGAAAGAAAGGGAGTATTACACCATGTCATGTAAGTGTCTGAATTGTTCTGGTGGATTTACCATGGTCTAGAAATGAAGGTTTGGATTCTAGCTTTAGAAATAATAATCTTAAAGTGAAACTACAGGAAGTGCTAATTTATCTCTTGAGAAGCAACAGCAGTTTCTGGACTATCAACAGTTCTTAGCAGTAACTATAACATTTGACTTATCTAGATTTACCTTCTTACATAAGGTAAATGAAATTTAATGAAATTAAATGAAAAATGAAGTTTGTTCTAAGCTAAAGCCAAATCTTCATAGCTGTTAAAAAGCTAATTCCACGAAAAGTACACAGTGAAAATTAATCTTGTGTGAATTAAATTGATAGGTGGGTCAGATGCATGTTCTTCTGTTTGGAGAAGCAAAATTCAGTTTATTAAGTTTCTTCCAGTAGGTACATAATGAAGAAAAAGATTTAACAGGTTTGGTTCATAAAAAAGCAAACCCTCATCTGTTGCAGGCTTATTTGAAAGGCAGAAGTGTCCGAGAGGGAAACACTGCAACTTTCTTCATGTATTCAAAAATCCAAACAATGAGTTTTGGGAGGCCAATAGAGACATACGTATTTCTCCTGAACGGACTCATCAGTTGTCTAAAAACTCTGAGAGGAGAAACAGATCGAGCCATCGTGACGACTATTACAGCCGGTCCAGGAGAAGGGGCAGCCCGAGCCCAGACCATTCCTACCGGAGAAACGGAGAGTCTGAGAGAAAAAAGAATCGCCGCAAAAACAAGAGGCGGCGCCGGTCGGGGAGGTCGAGAAGTCGAGAGAGGAGGAGGTCTCACAGCAGGGGCAGGAAGAGGAGAGGCCGCAGTCGCAGCAGGAGTCACAGTCGGACACGCAGCAGGAGCAGAAGCAGGAGTTCCTCTCGATCCAGGAGTAGGGGTAAAAAGAGATCAAGCAGCAGAGGAAAAAATAGTGAAACTCCTAAAACAAAGTGAGAATTACTTTCAGAAATCACTAATTGATAAAAATAGAGCTGACAAAGAAACCTTTCCAATAGGGCACCAGATATATTTGAATTTCAAATAAAGTGTTCTTGCACATTAAAATGTTTCTTCCTAATAAAGGAACGTAGTTTACTGTGTGCGAAGCTTGAGAAAATTAAAAGTTTTACGTCCTATAAAAGGTGTGAATGTCAAGTACTCTAGCTACTCTGTCCCTCTGAACTGCTGCAACACCTGGATGCACACTGAGTACAAATAGAGAAGTGAAGCCTCTTTGGTATATGCTTATTTCTGTTACATGTGTGTTAAGTGTTTACTGTCCCTGTAAGAAGTTAGTACAGAACAGCCAGTGTGCAGTAAATTCACACCCCAGCACACTGCAGATCCAGCTCTGTGTAGGTGACTGCCGTTTGTATTTTTCATCTGTTTATGGGAAATCTCTTTCTAGACAAAGAAAATCTAATTGTTTTATGAGTTGGAGAAAAGGGATCTCAAAGACATCACTGTTTGATTGTACAATACTTCGCCAGTAGGAGCTTTTTGGTCATGAGTGTTGGATTTTTCTCTGCCCTGACTGAGCTGCTGAGCTGATTGCTTGTAAGGATTGCAGTAGACTAAAACCAAGTAGCAAGTACACAGAGACACAATCAGTTTATTCAGTACCCTAATCCCCAAATAAGAGTGGAGACCATGGAACTGTAATCCTCCAGTGAGGTTAGAAATACTTTGCATACCTCTTGGTTGCACACCATTTGTAGGTGAAAACAACCTGCCTAACCCTGCGCTGGAGGGGTGGAAAGTGTCCATCTGGGAACCAAAGATGTTACTGTGAAGGCTCTATCAAGATGGCTGCAGAGTGGCTGAAGAAACTGAAGGGTTTATACATGAAAGAATACTTTATGTTTTTGGGAGAGGAGGACTTGACTTAGAGCCTTCTTAGGTTTATTTTACGAAGAGTTTAAGGCACCTTACTGCCTTGCTTTCCTATGGCCAAGGTGAAGAGTAGGGTACATAAAAATGAAATTACTGGGACAAAACCCTTTTGAAATGACAGCTGTATTAGCAAAGTACCTGCAGTTAGATAAATCCTTACCAGTATTTTTTCACTTTTATTTAAAAGATTTGTGCTGTTAGATGTACTGTATTTCACATGGCTTATCTTCAGATTTTTAACTTGGGCACCTCAGTGTCTTCAGACACTTGGAGAGAGTTTGTGGCACTGAAGGTGCAGGTGCCCTAATGGTCTGTAGAGATAACTCCCTGTCTTTAGCCTCTCCAAAGAACTGGGCTCCTGCCTTTAGAGAATCGATCAGACCCCATGAGTTAGAAGTCTAAAGCAGGCATGAAGTGCTCCCAAATAGGATTTCATTACAACTCTCTCAGAAAATCTGGGCATCTAAATTTTACCAACAGCATTCCTCACAGCAAGAACATTTTTCCCCAGGATAGTTAAGATCGAGTGAACATTGTTTCTGGATATAATATATATATATTTTTGCTTTTCTAAATGCATACTGCACCTAGTATGCTGATTATATATTTTTCCTTCTTTCTTCATGTGTAACTTGTCCAATATGGAGTAATACAACAAAAGAGATGTTCAGTTCAAACCCGACTTTCACTATATATTGTCATAACTGTAGGCAGAGCTGTAGCTTAGTTAATTTGATTAAATGTTTTAGTTATTAACAGATGTAGGAGTTGTAATTTAATAGCATAATTTTTGAAATAATAACTTTTTTGAAAGGCATATTTCAAAGGATAGCACTAAGTTTCTAATTTCATTTGAGAAATTTGTGACCACCAGTTTCTTATAATGTACCTTTTTCTCACTACACCTTAGCGCCAAATTTTCCCTGAGGTTTCTTACTGTTCTCATAGGTGCTCAGTCATCCCGCTGGGTCACTTGCACAGCACGTGGCGCACACTGGTTCAGTTCGCCCCCAGCAGGCCGGTAACATCTTCCATTCCCTGGGGCTGCCCTGCTTCCCACAGCTCTGGTGTGAGAGCTGACTTGTGCCTGTGCAGATGCTGTGCATCCCGCGTCACGCAGCCGGATGTCACGGAGCATTATCCCAGCAAAATCAGCTGTCACGAAAAGTGGTGGAGGGGGTGGTGGGAACCTGTGACCAGTCAGGTGAAATAAGCAAACCAGGCCTCCGTGGGATTAGAAACCAAGTGCCCAGTAACACCCATGTGAGAATGGGTAATTAGGCTCCTTGTCCCCACAGTTTAGTAACAGGATCTGGGAAGCCGAGTGGCTGTATTTAAAAAAACACCAAAAAACCAAACTTGCTCAGAAATGCATGTAAAAATGAAAATATACTTTATTTCTGCTACTACAGTGGCTGAAGCTTCAGCTTGTTTTTCTTGAGGTCTGGACCCAAATGCGCTGGCTGTACCTGTGCAGTGTAGGACTGGTAGCTGTGGTTGCCCTTCACTTTCACACACTGTCTGTTTATTACACAGAATTTGAGTGCTGTAGATCTGACATTTAGCTTGCATTTGTTAGCATGAAACCTGGGATTCTACCAGTTTTCTAACTTCGGAGTTTGTATTTTTCAGTATTCTCTGCTTCATAACCCTAAGTAGTGTTATATGCATGGTTTTGTGTGTCCTTATTATCTGAGTGAGCTACTTTATTCTGGAGAGACAAACAGACTAGAAGTTTTTTAATCTTAATTATTTTCTTTCCCGAAGGGAAAAAGCCCCAGAAGAACACACAAAGGATTTAAATTTGTAAGGAATAGCGTGTTCCTACTGCATGTTATTCCATGTATTCACAGAAAAGGACCTTGTAAAGTGAATTAATAGGGGCCAAGTTTTGTTTTAATAACTACTTAAAAGCAGCAGCTTTTAAAATACTTTTTCTCAGTTGTGAATTCTGCAGGGATCACAAAGGTGCTTTGGAGCAATCCTGGCATTTACACAGAGGTTCAGGGTGGCAGTGCCAGAGCCTGCCAGGTGCCCCATTTCAGTCAGGATGGGGAGCAGGTGCTGCTCCTGCCCTGCAGTGGAGGAGGAACAGCCCAGTCAGGCAGCAACGCTGCCTTGTTCAGCAGCACAGGGGGATTAGTGGCAGTGCACTGGGAACCCCTGTAGGCACGGGCACTGTTGCTGCCCAGCAGAATTAAGGCAGCAGGCAACTGGGCCTGTCCCCTCGCAGCAGAGTGCCTTCCCTCCAACTACAGCTGGTGGCCACTTCTGTGGGATTTCATTCCCTGTCTGCCTGTCCAGAGTAGCAAACCCCCATCAGGGGATGAGGAGGGGTGGCACATGTCTGCGTGTTGAATGCAAGGCATTTCATAGGGACACCCAACAAGGCCTTCCCTCTCTGCCCCAGCCCTTGTCTGTGGGGCACATTGTCCAAAATGCATCCCAAGTGACTCCTCTCCCAGTTTTATGCCCTGTCATGGCAGCATGGGTGTTTTGCATCTGGTTTTGTATTAGCACATTCAGTCTATCAGAAACTGCCCTCAGGTTTACCAGTGACATTCCTGTGCATTAAATAACTTGGTTTTTTTCTAAAGACATGCAAGAGCCTGCTAAAAGATGCTATTGCTTCCTGTCCTGGATCAGCACTTCTTACAAAACATGAAAGATGGAAGTCTATGGTACTTAATAACCTAAAAGCTTAATTCACTTTCTTACATCATCCAAAGAGTGCAGCTCATTTTGCTTTCACTGTAAGCTTGCAATTAAAATAAACCCCAGTTATTCCACATATAGTCCTGCTCAGCACTGATGTATCAGGTGGATTCAGTATCTATGGTTGAAAACCAAAACTGATGTGACATGAACAGGTAACACTTTGTCGAGCCATGGGACAGACTGCAAAGCAAGCTGGACAAGCATAACCCATGGTACGTGGGAACTTGACAGAGGCAGCCACACGGTGACCATCATTGTGGCCTTACCCCAAAAGGAACAGCAGATATTTAGGAAGGCCTCTCTGAGTTAAAGACTTAAGTCAGTGAAGTTAAAGACACTCAAGACAACAATCAACTTGCCTGAACAATCCAGAAATTCTTACTTATTATTTAGCCCCCCCCAACCCTTCCCCACAAGACAGGAAATTCAAAAACCAGAATTTCATTTCAAACTAGTTTCAGAAATGCCCAAAGATGTTAATTTTTCCCCATGTTTTTGCTGGTAACATCAAGCAGTTCAGTTCTTTTAGAAAGGTGGAGAACAGATTCATCTGACATATTTTTGGTTGAGACCAGGATTGTAAACGTTGTATTGACTTGCTCAGAATTCTATGAAAAGAACTGAATATTCAGTCTGTATTATCCAGAAATCTCTCTCAACATGTGGCTTAATTTTCAAATGAAGTGGTACTACCCCATCAATTTAACATCCACTTAAATAAATTTCATGTTTAATGTGGCAAGCTTTCCAAAAACGTGCTAATTTATTGCTTTCTCTACAATTTGAATGGATGTAAATAACTAAACTTGGACACAGTATCCTCAACATTTTTTAATGAAGTGCTCAAGAACAGGTTAAGCACTGTAATAAAAATATCCCTTTTTTTTAAGCCAGCACTGAGTGGCCTCTTCTTTCTTCTGCAAATACAGGCACTAATTACATATAAACACAGCAATGGTGTAAAAATGGACATTTATTACAACTAAACCAATGTGACAGACAGAGGTCAAACAGTTTGTCACAATCACAACGAAGCTTAATCCAGCCAAGCACATACAAGTGACAGTGTAAACTTTAAAAACATGTTTAATACATATAAAATTGCTTCTGGTTTGACTTAAATCCATTTTACCACTTCAATCTCACACACAGGGTCCTTTCACTACCCCTCTACCCTCACCTATCCTGCCTGCTGTGCACTGGGGAAATGCCCTGGGACAAAAACAGTCTCTGGCCATCTGGAATCTGTGTGTAAATCCTACAGTGGGCATCCGTGGACAAGTTCTACTGGCTTGAGTTCACAGGCACGGCCCTGGCACTGCCCCAGGAGTGGCACACACAGCCTGGCCCTGGCTGGCCGCTCTGTTGCCACAAGTGTTGATGCTGGCGTCTGGATCAGGGGCCTCAGAAGTGGCAACGCTGCACTTCTCCTTTGGCTGGGTGCTACTCAACCCGCTCTCCAGCTGGCCACAGAAGTGCTGCTGCCAAGCAGCACTGCCGGTGATAAACTTTGTGAAAACATGGCATTACTCAGGCGAACAAGCCAAAACTCCTAGGGGGAGGTGTCTGGGAGGGAAGAGCAGGGACAGCCCCCCCTCCATGGGGACAGGCAACAGAACTTGGCTAGTCCCAGGCCTAGATGCCCACTGTCTCCTCAAAACCACACATGGATCACATTTCCACAAGTGAAACAGGCTTAGTTTGAACTACTGGAAGTCTGCTCAAAAGTGTCAAAATATTACTGGATATCAGTTTACATGATTTGTAGTGAATATACTATACAAATCTAATGTTTTAAGAGCTCTCACTGCAAATTAGTTGGTTCAACTGTACATCACACAGGAGTTTTGTAAGGAATGTGGCACATGTTTAACGTGTTGATCAAGAAAAGCAGTTAAATCACTTTGACACTTAATGTGTCCTAAAGGTTCCTATACACCCAATAAAGCATAACTATAAAACACCAATGCATACAAATTAATTGGTAGACTTTGAAAGAAAAATAATAAAAGGTTCCTTCTGTAAATCTTCTTCTTTCCCATCTTTGAAAGTATTCAATTTTCATTATGCATCTCTCTATTCAGTTAGAAAGCTGACCTCCTTTCCTGTGTTCACGGTCAAAGCAAGCTAATAATCAGACCTAAAAAGTCTCCTTATTCAGTCTGGGTTGGTTTTCCTTTTCTCCTGCATGCATTCCCTTTTGAGTATAGTAACTTGCACAGTTTTGCTCAAGGTAGCTACACTAAAATACACCTTCATGTCTAGTGAGTTGATCAGTTTTCTTTAAAAAGCAGTTATCACCTTAACAGTTTTTACCAGTTTGATATGCAGATCCTGGCAGGATTCTTTGGTATAATGACAAATTCAGTAGTAAACAGGTATTTCCAATCCTTATGCAACAACTGAAATAAGCAGAATCATCACAAGTGGTGACTAAAATGTAGATGAACAAATTCTTTGGTTGCATAAACAATTTCTACACTGCAATGTTTCATATTTGGAGTTGTCTGTGTAGTTTCTTTTCATTTAGATAGACTATGCTTATGTCATAATAATACATTTATTTCCTGAAGTCAAGTTTGCTTATAAAAAACAGTAGACTTATCGAAGTCAAATGCAATTTTCCTATAAATGCAGTGAAGGGAAACACTGAGTCAATTTAAATCTAATTCCCTTTCATTTATAAATTTTGAACTTAGGTTTCTTGTTCCCTTTTCAAAAAAAAGTTATTTTTCTTGTAGGCCTGAATGAAGCAGCTTAGCAAAACAGTAATACTGACAAACAGCATCTTACACCATTAGCTAAACATTACAATGAAGGCAGTGAACATTTACAGTATGAAACACTGAGATGGCATCAGCTGAAGAGAAGATTTATGTCAATCCAATTTCTTCAAGTACACTACGTGGGGTCTCTGCTTCCTACGGAGGGAAAATGTGAGACAGCAGTAAATGAACACTGTGTTTGTATTGAGCGGCACCGCACGTGAGTTAGTATGGAAGATGCTGAACTGAAAAAGCAAGCTGGAAATACATGAAAACATGGAAGTACTGCAGTTTGCAAACATGGTATTAGCTGCACTTTTCACAGAGCTGTTAATTAGGTTGTCATGGTTCACAGGAATAGCTGGTAGATTTTATTGCCCTTAAGCGTAATAAAAATAAAACAATTCAGATGTACCAGCAGGGAACAAATCACAACTGAGTAACAGAGATGGGAACTGGGGAGGGACTGGGGAAGGATCTTGCAATGGAGTCAGTGAATTGTTTCAAGGGTCTCAAAAATCTGTTATGGAAGAACAAATAAATGGGTGACTGAAACTACTGATGCAACTAAGATACAGTATCCCTTCAGACCGTTATAAAAAGTCTTTTTTTTCTTTTTTTTTTTCTTTTTTTTTTTTTTACAGTGATCACATGCTTAATTCATAAAACCAGGTCAAGGTACCTTGGTATGCCTGGTGTCAAATTGATCCCTTTCAGAGCAGGAGGAGTTTTTAGGACAGGAATTTTATTATTCCACAACAGGCATAAAGTTTTAGGTTAATTCTAATCTTAGAAAGCTTTCCTTGGATTCAGAGGAAGTTGTTTAATACCAAATTCCAAAGAATTATCATCAGTTTTGTATTCATTGTTTCCATAGCATCTGAAAAGACATGAACTGGAAACATTAGGCTGACCTTTTCCATAAATATTAACAATGCCCTACTAAATAAAAGGGGATACTGTGTCCGTATCAAACAAAAGCTTTAATATCAAGAGTATGAATAAACTTACTTTAGCATCCTAAAACAAGACATGTCATGCAGCAGAAAAAAAAAGGCAGATAACAGTTAAGGCAGCCAACTAATTATTTTACAACTGCTTTGCAAATATTTATTAGAAAAATAGTGTTGGTAAAATAAAAAATTAAACACCTCAAATCTTGCAAGTAACACCAGAACATTGTCTCTATCAACCTTGACTATGTGGCATAAAATGATCAAGTTTACTACCGTCATTCAGCTCATGTATAAGGTGATTCAGCAGCGAAGGAACAAGCTATGATACTTTAAGGCAACTTCATTTAGAAATCAGAGCTTGAACAGGCCACCTCTCAGCATTTTGAGATGGCTTCTAAAATCCAGCAGCAAATAAGAAATTACAATAAAAAAGCAAGTTAAATCTGAAAACAAGATACTTGGTGTATTAAAGATGTAGTGTTGGCTTGGTTTTTTCCCCTCACTGATGCAATATTTAAATATTCTTAGAACTGCAGTGACCTTGACAACACCAGACAGGATGGCAGGATTAAAGATTTACATGTGTATTTTAACAAATCCCCAAAAGGAGGCACTGACTGAAGAAATGGCTATGTAGCATTTTTAATATAACTTTTTGTATTATATTCCCAGATTACTTTGTTGCATTCATTTTAGAAGAGACACACCTCCCCTATCCACCAAGGTAAGGCATTTTACTCAAGAAATCCTACACTGTTAACTAACTATGGCACCAGAACTCAAGAGCATCCTAAAAGAATGCAACTTCTCAAGCATTTCAGGGTCTTCAAAATATTTGAAATAAATTCCCTTTTCAATTTTAAATTGATTAGACAGCAGTGGACAGTTAAGAGTTACTCAGGAGTGAAACGGGATATTTACAGTTACCTGAAAACAAAGTTCTTTAAAGCTATGAAGAGATACAGAGCAGTGCTGTCACTGTTTTTAGAGCAGTTTAGTATTTTTGTCTTCACTGCCAGTTCAAAGTCTGAGATCATTTTCAGCAGGCATATACTTAAACACTAAATTTCTTCAAGTACATTGAGGTCATTGGCTAACCATTAAAAGCAACTTATTTCAAGGACATTAGCTACTTGTCCACAGATACATCACCCAGACAACTCAGACATATTTTAATTTTTTTACTACTAAAGCAGTAACCTTGAGGCAGATGTTCCTTCTTATGTGCTCATCAACAATATAATCTTCAAAGAACACCTAAAGGCTAATGTCTTTTGCTAGAGGAATAACTTCACCAATTACTACTTTTAAGAAACAAATAGAATGAATTATATTATTTTTTGTTCACATTATTTGTTTTAGTAAGTGTCAAACATTTTATGCAATTCTTATGTAAAACATTCTGCAGTGTTATATACTACCTGCAGCTCAGAATCACCCAAGGCAAACAACACAGATTTGAAATATCACAACACAGATGAGGAAAAAAGTCATTCACATGAGACAAAAGTGCATGCAATACTTTATTTCAAACATGCCAGAAAAGCTAATTCATTACCTAGTCATTTAGAAGCAAGCAGCTGTATACAGATAACAAGAAAAACAGCATCTCATTACAGCTCAATGCACAGCATTTTAAGCCAACAGGCATGAAATAATGCAGGCTAAAGCAGCATTAACCAGACATCCAAACACATTGTTAATGGCTTACAGAAAAAAAGGCAAACTTGGAAATGGAAAACCACTCCTATGATCTTGTTTTCTAAGATTTCAGAATGCTGCAAATCCAATCCAAATCTTTTGTCTAATCCCCTAAATCTCCCATTTTCATGTCAGTTTAACATTTGGAAGGTAGTGCATTACCACATATAGTACATGGAACTAGCTTGTTTGTGGTTCATTTTAGTAACCACCTCCTTGATAATTCATGGAAACAGTTTTCAAAATCAGCATTGGTTTTAGGTTACAAACAGGATGCATTACATGCCCTCTCACTCTGCCCACTTTTCAACTGAATGCACTTATATTCACCCTCGTGGCAGTATTCCAATGCACAAGGCAGCCTGCACTTAGAACTGGAAATGCCAATTTAAGAAGGCATATTGCAAGTATACTGTTAATGGACTTAGATCTTTCCAACCCTAACCATTAATGGTTGGACTCCAAGCTTAGAGCTCTTTTCCAACCTTAATGATTCTAATATTCATTTGTAAAGCAATGATCCTGTTCTCGCTTTCAGTGGCAGCAACTGTTAAACTACTCACAAGAGTGTTCTGAACATCTAAATACAAATGTTTTAATTTCAGATTCACCCATCATTCTCTTTGACCTAACCAATTGTGCCTCCCTCCTTTTCGTAAGGTCAGTCACACTATTGTGCCAGTCTTTAGAAAGGGATAGTGTTATTTGCACCTTTAATTAAGATGCATGGTCTACACAGAATTTCATTCAACATAATTTAATACCTGTGTGTATACACATTTCACATGATACTACTCCTTCACTACTTTCTCTGTAAGTCTTTTAACTTCACCTACAGACTTTAGGCATATGTTTAAATACTACCACAACCTATTTGAAAGATAAACGTGGGCTGAGTAATGTTACAGTATAGGTTTTGCAGTATATAGATGTTTAGCTCAGAAAATGCTACAGAATTTTTAAGCATAAGACTTCAAGCTTACACACAATAAAAAAGTTAAACCATATGCCAACAAGCACAAGTTTTGTTGAAATGAGACGTGAAGAGACAACACTGTAAAACAGAGGGGGAAGAGGAAAGTACAACAGCAGAGAATGGTTGTGGCATTCTATTAGATTCAAGATGACTGGATTCAGCAAGCTGATGATAATGTTCGGTCATGAGTAAGTCACAGGTCTATCTCCTCTGAAATTCTGCATGCATGATGAATGAAGCCATTTAGTACACTGGTACATTAAAGTATTCATGACGTGGCTACAAAAGAAATGTACATATTCTTATACATAATAGAAAGGTGGACAGATATGCAAGAAAACAAAAATATTATCTCACTATTGTATCTCTGACATTAAAAGGACATTTGATACAGAAATACAATATTGTATTTTTGACTACTCTAGATTTCCAGGGGGTGAGGGTAGTGGGGAGAATCATCATTTTACCCCCCCATACTTGCATGCTGTGTCCAACAACATACAGAACAACTTCACATCATAAATACTTTATTACATAAGCTCAGAGTTTCTTCTTAGCCAAAAAATGTTTGAGGTAGAGATACTGTTCCAGAGATGGACCACCCTATCTATCACTTGTCTCTGCATCAGGCATGGACTTCTGGCTGAGACAGGCACTGGGCTAAGTGGCATCTGACATCACCCACCACATCTGCTCCAGTAAAACACATTTAGAGGTACCAGGCCTCCAGAACACGGCTGTGAGCAGCACTGTGCCAGGGTAGTACAGCAGTAGCATTACTGGTGACAAAAATTACATTTTGTAGAAAGAGGGTCTGTTTAGAAAAAGGGAGGCATCTGATACACCTCTCAAAAATTTCTTTGCTTTTGGATTATGCTGCTGAACTCAATACACTCTTCTATGGTTGACATGAACATCAGTATTCAATTTGCTAAAGATGAGCTAGAAAGAAAGCAACACTCAATTTTCTGTATCAAAAACAGTGCCCCGAAGACAGATGACATTTTTAATAGAGTAACAGCAATTTTGGAGCATCAGCCCCATATATGCCCATTAAACTTTTTCTGGGATGAAAACACACAAAACTCAACTCTCTGCATGTCAGTTTTCGTCTTTGATCTTGTACCAATTACAGTCTTCAATCTATTTTAGGATCCCACTTCCCAGAATGACAGAAGTTTTAGAACAGAACTGAGAGAGTTCCCATGGGCTTCTAAAACCGTCTCCTCTGCACCATCTCAGTTTATTCGCATGTCCAAGCTTGCGTGTTTTTAAATTCTATTCTCGAACTACAAAAAAAGCACAACAAAAATATCCTAGAAGCTCTACAGTTTTTCTACTCTTTCAGCATCAGTAATCTGAAGATCATGTCACAGTAGTTTAAATTATTCTGACCAAGCTAACTACAAATCCAGTAGTTCACAAAATAATAGCACCTATATAACTCTTTAACAGTTGCAAATAAGTTTTACGATGCATTAGCATTGTAATTTTAGAATACAAAAGAATCTGGTATATAATAAAGAATTACAAATGTGAATTTTAACACCTAACACCTCTTGCATGGCATAAATAAAAAGTGCCAGTCTATGTTAAAAACAAAATGCTGAGGCATATTCCTAGCTGGAAAAGGCATTGCATGATGGTAGTGTATGTTATTAGGGAGTAGGAGTCTTGACTAAAAGGAATAAAGTACTAACTTCAGAATTCCTGGTGCCTCCACAGACAAATATTCCCAGAGAGGTCCCTATGAAAAACTCCTGCTTTACTTACACTGGTGACTGTTCATGAAGACAACTGAAAAACAGGCATACTGGAATAATCTAAAACGCCCAATTTTTATCTGGGAAATATTTGCATCCACCTAATTCCCCTCTTCCTTGAAACTCATGTCTTCCAGTGTTCACCATTGGAAATGTGGAGCCCACAAAGTTGGTGTCTTCACTGAAATGCCCATCAAATCTCACAACAGATTTCTCCTTAATTTTACATTAGCTCTCTGGACAGAAAGAAGAACGAGAGCAGCTCATTTTCTGGCAGTTTTATGCGGCTGATTACAACCCACTGTTGTGGTGTTCAAGGATCATGTGCGTACACAATCTTTAGCACCCTCTTTGGCCTGGAAACACTGACCATGTCCCATTTTACATAACTGTAAACATCAACAAATAAGGCCATGGAAGTGTTCATTTCATGTTTATCCACTTATTACCTTTTCAGTACTTCCCACACTTGCACAATCCCACACAGTCCTGGGGTATTCACCACCCTCTTTGTACTTTAAATGGTTTGCAACTTGAGGAATTCGCTATCTTGAATGTTAAAATCATGGTACGCAAAATTAGATGATTGACTCAAATTACTGTTGTGGGATTAGTGCCTCATCTTCACAGAAACTTACTGTTTACTGATAAAGCAAGATAGATTGTCAGGTAACAATAGGAAGAAAGTGGTTATTTCACTCCTGGTGGCTTTTTAGTTTACAGAACATGTAAACAACACCTGCAACTAGACTAGCAATAAACTGACCTTGTAGAGGTGAAACTAAAGGATTCAATGGAAGACAACAGTAATGGAGATACAAATGATAACACAGCAATACTGAGAAGGAAAACAGTGGAGTTCCAGTGAGGCCTCTGTACCCGCCCAAGGACATCCAGGACTGTCCCACACAGAGGGCCTGGCACTGTGGGCAGCCTAACAAACAACCAAAAGGAAAATGAAGTTTTGACAAATTGTTTGCCATCACACAACTGTGGTATCTCACAAGGTTCAACTATGACTGACTTTTTTTTTTTGTGTTCTCCACTACACTGTCTCCAGAGCAGTTGGCCTGCTGTTCTGAATACCAGAAAAGACAGTATGGGGAAGGGACAGTTGTCAAATTCCACAATCAATATCTACACTACCTTTCTTTCCTTTGGTGGGAATGTACAGACGTCAAGGACATGTTTCACAGGCTCAGATGTTGTCTAAGATAACAATCTAGATCTAATGAGTTTATAAATTAGTTGATCTAGAAGCTAGGGAAGAGGCAATGATACCCTTACAGCACAATATAATGGCAAACTAACATGAAATACTACCTCTGAAAAATCATCACTTAAAAATTTGGATGTAATATCTGACTTTAACACATAGGTCTTAGATCCTAGTATTGCCAGAAAAGTAACAGCTCTACAACACAAGCTGCACATTGTGGAATTGCAATATTTTAAATTTACTAGAATTAATCTTTTTCAAAACGGCATCTGTGTTTACAACTCATTTTAAAAAGCTAATACTCTGAAATTGTCAGCCTGAGTCATTGGAGATTTTTTAAATTAGAAAAATGGTACAGTTGATCTGAGTAAACAGAACTATTTAGGCAGTCCAACTCAACTGACATTTTCTCAGCCAACTCTGTCATGACCCAAACTAATTAAAAATCATAACCAAAATAAAATTAGAAGGGACTTCATTTAATCCAGTCCCCCAAACAGCATACCGATCACTTTCCTGAGAAATATTTCATCTATTAAAGGCATCCAGTAATGCCTTTTTATTGTGCCCCAGGCAATCTACTTAAATGCTACATTATCATCTCCACTGGAGAATTTGCCTAACATCTACCTTGAATTATTTTCTTGCTGCAATTTGAGGTATTTTATGTCTGTAGTGGACAAGAAAAGCATGTTATTTCCTCAGGCAAGAGAGAGAAAAGAAATTATTTATGTCTACACCAAACTGCCTCAAGTTCAGTGTGTTGCAGGGCTACCATGTTACTGATGACATCTCATTGCAATGACACAGACTTCATGAATACTTGGCACGACTTCTTTTTCAGGGTAGGTTTGCTTAGGTTATTGTTTTAACTTCTTTCCCATCAAAACCAGCACAAAGCCTATGAAGGCAAGCCATGTTAAACTGCAGACAAAAATTACAGCTGCCACCTTTTATTAAAGAGTTGGCTTTTTTTCTCACTCAGCATCTAACAAAACCCTAGCATGAACAACAGACAAGATGTGGGACCACGGAGTGTACAGAATTTTGGGAAGAAGCAGGCTATGGGGAAATCAAGAGCAGAGGATGAGGGTTTCTGTTTAGAAACATGAAGTTTTTGCAGTAGGAAGAGATTAACATTTAACAAGCACTTCCTTAGCAATGCTTCAGAAGCAATTACTTTTACACTCTACTTCTCAATTGTTATTAGGAAATATTTCTAATGAACAGCTGCTTTAGGATATTGCTGCTGTTCACTTGCCTTTTCAAGGATTTCAAAACAGGAAAGTAACTGTTTCCCAATCTTTGGTTAGCTAACTGTTCAGAAACTTCTATTAGATAGAAGGGTTTGGGTTGGAAGGGATCTTTTAGATCATTTAATTCCAACACTTGGGCCATGGGCAGAGACACCTTCCAATAGGCCAGGTTGCTCAGGGCCCATTCAGCCTGGCCTTGAAATTTCCCACTAAGGCATTTTTATTGTGAAATTCTATTTGTACTTTCAAAGAAGAGCAAAGTGTTTTCTCAGAGAACCCAGAAACGCTTATAAGGTCTTGAACATCTTCAAAGACAAGTATTAACTATGATGCTCTTACAAAAAAGAACAAAAAACCAAAAAACCACAAGCAAACAAATAAAAAGAACAATGCTTCATCAATGCCAACTCCTAGTCAAGATCTTGTCTGCAGCTTCCTATACAGAGAAAACAATCAATATTCAAGATGGATGCAAATCGGTCAACACAATTCTCAACTGGAGTATGAAACAGCAAGTTGTCCTGCAAATGTTATTCAGCAAAACGTCCTAGCATATGCACAGACTTCGGCTCTAAAACATCACCTCAACAGACCAGAGCAGAGCGGTATGAGAGAAGGTCAGCAGCGGCCTGTCTGCCTCTCTCCCAAAAGCAGAAGTAGAAAGATCAGCTGAAGCTTTGTGTACTATAACCGGATAACAGTAGGTGCTTCCTGCCTCTTAGCTGCTACTCTGATCTGCCGGCTCAGAGGTGATAATCGCTCTGGGAGGCTCTGCTTCACATGTGCCAATCAGTTGCTATGCAGCGAGCCAGGAACAATCCGACAGCCCAGCCTTCAGCAGTAAGGATAGTTCAAACAATCCATCAGAGGCTCCACCACAAAAACACAAATGCTTTAAGGACGTATTACGGCTGAACACTTTGTACTGTGAAGCTAGAGCCAAAATTATTAAAAATCACTGAGTTCTCGATCAGATAATCCAACAGTGTCTGCGTGTTTGGCAAACTGCCAAACTGCACATAAGGATTCATTAATGTTTTCTTCCAGCACTGCAGATACAGGTTTGCATTGCTTATTCTCCTTTGCTTAAGGAAGCATTTCCTAAACTGCAGGGCTGTTATCTTTGAAGGGATGACCAGAATATACTGCTGCAACAAGCCATGTCACGTCCAATATTATTCGGCTTCCATGGCAATGGCATTTAAGAATCCCCCTTCTTTCCTGGTCCTGCAGCACTTTGCGTTCTTACAATTGTTTGCAGGCACAAGTTGTAAACATGGAAAAGCTGCTGACTATATGTTTTTAGAAATGAGCAATCTGAATTAGATCAGTTTAAATGGATCTGAAATCCAGTTCTAGAATGGTCATATAAATAGTTTTTCTGGCACACAGGAAAGAGGGAGAAAAAGGACAGCTGAAAACTCCCAAGTCAATACTGCTGCTGAAGCTCCTTGCTACACTCCTATGACTCAGGCCAACAGCAGGGGTGCAGCATATGACAAGCAAATTAGAACCTACCTATGCATGCTGACTTGGGGGTTCACAGCAGACAGTGGGTCGGGACAAGATGTGCGGAACACTGGCTTTTTAAAGCACTTAGATACTGTGATTTTTTAAAAATACTATGTAATTTAAGCTGCACTATCAGCTTTAGCAAAAGTCCTGGCTTGCCAAAAGCAGCTGCTTTTTATTTCCCTTTTCAATGCCACTGCTTTCTTCCTCCTGGCGCTTCCCTCATGCTCCGCTGCATGAGCTCAAGTTTTAGCTAACAATGTAGGAGCCCCAGAACCACATGCAAGTGGATCAACACAACACAAAGGTGGCAGTAGGAATGGATCCAGCTTTCTCTACAGGAGTCACTGTCAGCATGGGTTTGGATGATGAGCAAACTGTGTCCTGACTCAAGATCATGACCTTACCCCTGTAAAATTCTCTCAGTAAAAAGCAGAACTTCTACACAGTACATTTTGAATGTACAATATAAAGATTTCACCTGGTTTTCCAATATTACACAAGTCTTACCATAAATTTCACCACATTCTCTATGGAACTGACTACTTCTGAATACGTGGCTTATTACAATTTCCACACGGAACATGTAGTACTCAACACCCTAGTTTACAAGAAAATCTCTCTAAAACAGCTATCAAAAAAACCAAATCCTACTCATTCCAGGTTTGGTTATGCTTGGTTATGTTAGAATAACAAGGATTAAAGTAATTTGAAGTTGTGTAACCTATTAGTTAAATATCAGGTTAATCCAAGCACCAAAGCTATGAGTCTAACTCCTCCCCTTGCCCGAAGGCAACCTCCTTTACCTCAGGAGATCTTTCTTTAACACAGATGATCTTCATTCCTATATACAAGCTGCAGCTCCGTACTCCAGGCAAACTATTCCCCATCTCTTACTACGTGCAACCATCTATACCTGTCCCCCTCCACTCAGCCCAGCAGATGCCATCTCCATTTCCCCATATTCTGAGGAACCACAACAACCTTGTAAATAGAGGTCTGAACACAGCAACTATTCCTTCACTCCTTCCAGGGAACAGTACAGGCCAAGAAGTAGCATTCCATGGGCATCAGATAATGCCACTGGGTTTAATTTAATGGGGACAAAGCACATTTCTTCAACCAAAACTATGCCCATATACAGAATTCACCCAGGGACATACTGTAGACAAGTCAATTGGAGTCACACAGAATTCTCTAAGCCTGAGCTTGTATGTGCCAGAATTGGTCTCTGTAGCCATCTGAGACCCAAACAAACAAAAAAAGATTAGGACTCCTAAGTAACAGCTCTGTTTGTAGCATACGTCCCAAACAATATAGGTAGCTTTTTAAAGTTCTAATCTCAAGGAAGGTTTTACAGACACAGTTTAAATTCTAACCTCACCATGAGAATCACACTCTTTGTACATGAATTTGTTATCATGAAGAGCATAGAAAAGGCAATAAAATTGGGGAAAAAATGTGGGAAGTATCAAGCTTGAGCACGTAGGTTTTTCTTACAGTTGTTTTAGAATATGTCCAAGGTCATACAAGAAATTGTTTTCAACAAATGACTTGTTGGCTGCCGTAATTCTTCAGGTCTAATATGCAAGCAGGTTATTGGCTGCTCCCCTCTCCCCAACACAGATCAACGGCTGTATCATATACTAGGAAACTTAAATGGTGAAAATACCCATACACCAACTGAGAACTTGGTTTTGAACATGTTACAAATATTTTTGCCTACTATAATTATTTTCTTTTATCTGGAAACTAAATCCTGATATTTATAAAGCTGCATATGAAATTAGATCTATTACCACAGTTTCACATTACAAAAGCCAATTTGTTTACTGAACTACTTGTTTATCATTATATTGAATAAGCAGCAGAGGAATTAAGTCTTCTCCAGCAAATCATTTTCATGTCTGTTTTAAACTTACTTTATGCAAATTAAAATCTTACCTTTATTAGTAGGACTGCCACAACGTATTCCACTTATGCTTTGGACAAAAATATGTTGCAATGCACTATATATGCAAATAAGCTTTGTTCTGTCATGCAGCATCCGGCATTTGATATACAGTCAATTGCAGCAGCACCCAGTCTTTTTAGGGCCCATTTTCTTTGCACAGCAGATGTAAACAGCTCATTTTCCAATAAATACATGTTTACATGGGCTGATTGTAAGTAAACAAAGCCAAACATCTGTTTAGTTATTAGCTTTGGTATCCATTTCTCTAACTTGCATTATCCCATATAATTATCAACACCAAAGAAAGCCAGTAGAAGTCAGACATTTCAAGTTGATGCGGTTAGTACATAAAAGGAAAATAAAAGGAAACAGTCAAAGCACTCTTCAAAGACCATCATGCAAGTTTTGCAGAAAGTTAAGCCCATCACCCATTTTTTGTTTACCCTTGCAAGGACTTAATTACACGTGCAGCAGTCTTTGCATAGCACCCATTTAATCCATGCCACCAAAATGGTAAACTTGGTAGTTACCAATCATTTAGATGGGGTCAAAAGGGCTAATGCCTTAGATTGCTCTTAATCATAAGATATCCTCAGACAAACCTCCCCAGTCTTCATTCTGGCTCTACAAACAAAATCAAGCAGCAGTGAAAATGTAATATCAACTACTAATTTAAAAAAAAAAAAAAAAACCAAACCAACTCAACATCCACCCAATCATGTACAGCTTATTTACACTTAAAATAAGACTTAAAAATATTCTAAACTATATACAAAAGTAAATTCAGTTATTTCACTCAAATCTGTTTCAGCTATTGTTATTCTTTAGGTTAATATAATTTTAATAGGTCTTCCTAAAAGTCCACTGTTAAGAAAGCAAATAGAAATGCATCGGAAGAAAACATCTGTTCAAAGACTTCAAGTAGATGCATTAAAAAAAAAATCTAAAGTGTATTTTTCATTTCTTAACCAGGGTAAAGGATAATGGTACCTTAAAAGAGTAAGTTGTAGAGAGTTCTTTAGAAAGCTTCAATTGCACATGAAGGAATATTGATTCCAAGATTTTATTTTTTAGAGAGACTTAAAAGCAGTTGTTCATTATTGTAACAGATTGAGAGTGTAATAGAAAAGGAAGATACCAAATTTTCATATATTTAATTCAGTGATTAACTGTCACACAGTATTACTAACATTGTTATTAAAATAAGACTTGTTCCATGAAGAAAAGTTAAGTTTCATTCAACCTATCATCCTGGAAGTAATTTAAACAATTTAATTCAAAATTCATATTTATTAAGTCACCATTGTTACTTGCTGAGCAGTCACTTTCATGTCGTATTGCTTAGTGCAAAAAGTTCAACATTTTCACTTTAATCAATCCATCTGTTAATCAAACATACTTAGAATTCTCAAAGAATTGTGAACAATAGGTCTTCTCAGACTTTTTTTTTTGCCTTTTAATATCAAATTTTCAGCATAAAATTTAATATACACACTTTCATTGTATCTTGATAGCCATCACCAGAACTACTACTGTTGCTAGACAGCTTGGCAACAAAAAATATAGCTTCTCCCTTAAAAATAAATAAAAGCTCTAAAACACACACCAGCAATGTGCCCCAACATCTGTACAATACAGAGAAGACCACAAAGAAATGAAAATCTAAAACCAAACACAACAGGATGCCTCCTGGGGACATTCGTATTCTTCTCACCTAACATTCTCTGGCACTCTAAAACCATCTTCACAGGTAGTGAAAATTCTAGGAAAGGGTAGTAGCACTGCAACATGACACATCTGTCTCGGACGACAAAGTAAAAATGGAATTTTCTCCTCACAGTCTCAAGATCCAAACATTAACATTGCTCTTTTCAACATTCTGCCACATCCAATGAAATTGTTCTATTAAAATGCAGATTAATGTGAGCATCCAAGAAAGAGCACCTGATTCTGAAGATAAAATACTCCTTACTCTCAAGCAGCCTTCTGCAATTGTTCATTGAATTTACTGTTTATTAACGAGAAGCATGTCACTGAACTCCTGAAAACAGCAATGGCATATGCAGCAGTGCTAAAAATTTCATTGCATCACCGTGACACAGTGCTTCTACTGCTAAGGACAGGAGAATGTCTCTGGAAAATAATCTATCCGTTCAGTGTACAGAATAAATACACCCTTATCAGAATTATTATCTACAAAGAGTTCAGTGTATTGCTAATATACCCTCAACAGTTCTACAAGAATTGCTTATATCAATAAATGATCAAGTTCACAGTTTGCAAACTGATCAGTATTGGAATTCACATCAGAGAGGGTACTGAATAGTTATGAGACAGCAAGGACTGCTTACGTTAATTTGTCTTACTTATGATTGAAACTTTCTGATGTTTCAATTTGCAAAGCTTAATGAATGCATATTTAACACTTATATGGAAGACTCCTTCCTCAACTTGTTGAGTCTTAAGATCTTCTAATTTTTATTTCTTTTGATTTCTTTATTGTAATAGAATTAGCCACATCTTACATGCATACACACTTAAACAAAGAAACAACAACAACAAAAAAATCAGACTGAGCATGGGAAGAGATCAAAGCATGATATGCTAACTTCCTCAATACTGAGCACCACTTTTTCAAGAAGATATTTAAATCTGCAAGTGTTAACCTCCTCTTCCCCCATGAGTATGTGGGAGAAAGAGATGCATGTTCTACTATTCATTTTCTGGAATACTTCCTATTGCTTTAAACACGAGAGTATGATCTGGTAAGTATTTGCAGGAAAGCCTACTCCACAGTGCAAGAAGGACAGTTTAAAATTATCTATTAAAAAAACAGAAATATCAAGGTTTACAGAGCTCTCTGCTACTATTAAATTCACAATCTTCAGAGGTTTGTCCCTAAGAGCTGGATGCAGTACTCCAGGTGGGGTCTCACCAGAGCAGGGTAGAAGGGCAGAATCCCCTCCCTTGACCTGCTGGGACACTGTTACTGATGCAGCCCAGGGTACAATTGGCTTTCTGGGCTGCAAACACACATTGCCAGGTCATGTCCAGCCTCTCATCCACCAGCACCCCCAAGTCCTTCTCAGCTGCTCTTGATCTGTTCACCCTCCAGCCTGTACAGATACCAGGGATTGCTCTGACCTAGGTGCAGCATCTTGTACTTGATCTTGTGGAACTTTGTGAGATTCCTATGGGCCCACTTCTCCAGCTTTGTCCAGGTCCCTCTGAATGGCATCCCATCCTTCACATGTGTCAACTGCATTACTCAGCTTGGTGTCACCTGCAAATTTATTGAGGGTGCACTCAATCCCTCTATGTCATTAACCAAGACATTAAACAGCACTGGTCCCATTACTGACCCCGAGGAACACCACTGAAATTCATTGGGACACCAAGCCATTGACCACTATCCTTTGGATGCAACTGTCCACCCACCAAATCCACCTCTCTTGAATTTAGAGAGAACAATGTTATGGGGAGCTGTGTCCAGATAAATGACATCTGTAGCCCTCCCCTGGCCCACTGATATAGTTGCTCCATTACAGAAGGCCACAGGATTGGCAGAACTCGCCCCTGGTGGAGCTGTGCTGGCTGTGCCAAATCACCTCCCTGTCCTCCACATGCCCTAGCACAGCTCCTAGGAGGATCTGTTCCATGATCTTCCCAGATACAGCAGTGAGGATGACAGGTTGGTATTCTCCAGAGTCCTCCTTTCTACCCTTTTTAAAACATGGGTACAAAGCTTCCCATTTCCCAGTCATTTGGGACTGCATCTGACTGCCATGACTTTTTGAGTATCCTGGAGAGTGGCAAACACTCTAACAGCACTATAACTCCTCTCTTCTATAAATACATCTTCAGAGATTGAGTTCTGAAATGCATTTTACAAAAGCATCAGCTACCAGAACACTACAACTTGTCCTTCTGTGAGTTGGGAGGGATTCCAAATCCACAAAAATCATAGCTATTTCCTAATCCTTAAATAATGAACTAACAATCTATCACTTTTCATTCACAGTAACTCTCATAGGTCCCCATATATGTATCTTCTAAAATGTAATTGTAGATCATTATCTGTGCCTAAAATCAAGCTGATGCATGTCTTTAATCTGCAGTGACCCACCGACCAACAAAGCCAACCACCTGAAACTGAGATGGAAGTTACACACGAAGAGCAAATGGCAATCAAGGCAGTTGGATCTCCATGATCATAAAGATTCCATTACTTATTCTTGTTTCACATTCACAGGAACACAGGTACAGCCAAGGCAAATAATGCCACTGCCAACTTAGGAAGGCAGTCTATTTCAACAGTTTATATTTAAGAAAGAATATTAAGTGAAGGCTGAATTAATTGCATTCATTATGGTAAGTTTCTCAGCCAAGTGGTAAGAAACAGCTGCTTACAAAGGCTGTTTCCTAAACCAGACAAAATCCCTTATACTCCCACCCACTGCAGGCTTAAATATCAGAATTTTCTTTTGCTAATGCTAATGACAAAATGAAGGAGTTTTGGCATATCTCAAAGACAAACTAATACCTATTATTATGCATACCTTCAAACCTATGGTTTCCAATAAGCACATTTATCTCCAAGAAGAAAATTCTCATGGCATATGCAGGAAGTTCACCAGAGTTTCATTTCCAAAGATGCTCATTCTAAAACCAAAAGCTTTAATGTATGAGCAACCCTAAGCATCTAAGGCAAGCCGGACAACATGAACACTGTTGGCACCCTTCTGGATATAGGATGAGGCAAGGGTTTGAAGCAGCAAAGAAAATAAGGTTAATTGATAGCTTATCTCTTATTCTTCATGTGGAAGGACTAGTAAATACTGCCTGAGGCCAAACTGCAAGAGCTTAAGAAAAAAAACCCACTCACACAGCTTTTATTTTTTTTGATCATTAGCAAAGTAGCGACAGAAACAAACAAGTGTGATTTGTGGACAGACTCCCTGGCCCTTTTATTTAGCTACCTCTTAAAAATACTGACTTTTTAGAAGTATTTAGATGTTCTGCAATCAAATACTAAAAAAATATACAAACATCCTGCAAAAGAATAGTGGTGAATAAAACGGGGATAATTTCCAAAATGCTTTTCTAAAATTTACATAAGATAATTAACAAAAGCCATTTTCATTCATAGCCAATGTTTAGGAAATTTTTCTCACTTCAAATGAAGATAAGCAAGTCTGTACAGATTTGCTTTAAAATATATACATGACTGCTTGGTTTAAATGTTAGAATTATTAACTCCTTGACTTTAGCACAGTAAATGACCAAGCACCATACTGAATTACTCAAGCCATCAAATAAAACCAGAGCAATTAGACTTTTGAGAGAAATAAACCAAATCCTCTCTTTTGTATAAAACATCTATCGCTGGTAGTTTCATGCCTTAAAAAACTCAAGTGTCACAACATCATGCACAGGGTTATCTTTTAGCTGTTCCACAAGTCACATGTATATATTTAACTCATGCAACAACACACTGCATCTGCCAATTTCTCTCAGTATAATTGAGTTGTTCACATAAGCAAAAACCACCTTTTCAGCAGTGCATGCCTTTGTAATCACCGGTTAAGTATTTAAAATCTCTCTAGCAAACAAGATATAAAATTATCAGCGACATGTAATAGCATTCTTTTGAACAGAAGCATTTCTACAATAGAGTGACAAGGAAGTATGGAAGCACTGGAGTTAATTACCTTTTACTACCCTTCATCTGGGTACCACTGCCAGTATTGATGACTGACTGTTGATAAGTTATCAGGTGGTAATAAATATGGGGGAGGGGTTAGGGAATGAATACTTGAACTAAGCACATTCCTGAAGAACTAGTAAGAATGCGAAGGTGGGAAGGGTTTAAAAAGTTAATATGTTTCAATCACACAACTCGTAGCAGTTAGTAAAGGGACCTCACAGCACCAAGAACTTAATGAAAAAGTGAAGTAGGTGCTCAGACATAAAAGTACATCCTGGAAGACCTCCACAAAAATACAAGTAGGCAAGGCTATTAAGAATTAATTCACCACTCAGCAATTTGTGCCTCTGCACACTTCCTCCTAACATTACACAAATAGTCACTTAATGTATCTGTAATGATTTTCTTTTGTGTAAGTACTCTGTACAACTCTTCATGTCTAAGGTATTTCATACACTAATGCATGTAGCATGCAGCAATGTAATTAATAATGTTGTACATTCATTTAATCATATTGTGTACTCAACTATATATATGTGTATATATATACATCTGTACATATATATACACATATGTATTTGGCAATACGAGTACTCAGGGCCAAATAAAAATCACTCTGTTGCACATAATTAAAATCTGACATAATCAAAAACAAATACATGAGAACCTTGCTAGAAATATGTTTTGCATTTGGAATCACACCATGTTTCAGTCTGGTAGTCTTGAAGTATTCTGGGAAGCAGATTATCAACTCAAAGTACCGAAAATTCTCCAGATGTAAGAAACTGTTATTTTCACAACTCTCTTCATCAAACTCAGCATTTACAGAGCAGCAGTTGATACAAAACCAAACTTCTACTGGAAAGAGGCCAAATTTATTGGAAGATCAATTTAAATATGAACCCAGACTTTTTACAGGGTTTATAAACTAAAAGTCAGATATAGGGAGTAGTTTTATACTTGATCAACAGTCAATATAACTAAGAACCAAACACAGATGTCCAACATAGGACTCCAGTGATGCTGTGATAAACTCTTGTATTTCAAATTAATCAGAATTATTTAACAAAACTTTGCAACTGAAAATCTCCTGAAGATGGGGAAAGGAAGAGTAATTAGAGTAATGCTACCAGGGCTAGGAAAAAGTCTCACATTGAAAAAGTGGTATTTCCTTTTGCATAAGATTTTTAACTTGAATTTATATTAATATGAAATCATATTCTCTGTAAAAAGAGAATGTTTGTTGCTTGGAAAAAAAAATTAGTAATGAATTCCTAGAAATAGAACTGATTTTTTCTTTAGAATATCCCCACAAAAATAGTGAAAATAAAATTCTGAAACAGTAACAATGAGAAAGAATACAGTAATTCTACTTTATGTACATTTAACTGCATTTGCAGGAGACAAACTGGAAGGTTTTAAGAGAATAAACAGATTATTTTTCTCCCCTGTTTGTAAACTCCAGCACGACTTCTGGTTAAGGTAATTCCTTCAAAGAGTAAAGAAGGACTTAAATTGAATCAGAACACAAGAAGAGGTGGATGGATTTCCTTTCTAGAAAAACAGGGTAGCAAATCAGTGTGTAATGGCTGTCCTTGTTCATGACAAGAACTTCAACAAGCAGTGGATCTGCCTGTACTCTGAAAGGATTACAAACACAGCTGCAAGGGTAAAGAACACCATGTGTTTCCCCATCCTACTAATATTTTGCCCAACAAAAGACTACCAAGTGGAACACTGAAAGCTTGGATGAGAATTAAGCAATTAATTCACAGGACAAAATACCAAATTGAAGGTTCACATAGGGGGGAAAAAATAGAGCAACTTGGATCTATACAAAATCTAGGCAGTAAACCTCAATCCGCTTTAAAAAATAAAGGTGTACCATCCCTGTTAAACCGTGTGTTCCACTGACTTGCACACAAGACTGATGAGTCCCCCAGCACACCAGAATTTTTTGATTTCCATTTAGACATCCAAGGACCTTAACAGTGTACAGTTCAGTAAGAAAAAAAACAAACAAAATCAAATAAACCCAAAATAACCAGCACAGGATGGAGAAATATGGAGAAATGATATTAAGTTTCTCTATACCACTGAACCCCCTCACATCAAATGTTTCTTTAAAAAATGGTAGACATGCAATCTGTCATTCTTCAACAGTAATAACAAAAAAAGCAATCAAAGTGAAAAAACAATGTTCTTATACTTTATTCTGTATGTTTCTATGGCACAACTATTACTGTTTTGTCAGCTTAGAAATGTTCCACAGTAAGCAGCCTATAGCAGAAAAGCAGGTCTAAGAACTAATTAGAACTATACCTGAATGAGTCTCAAAGAAGAGAGTCTAGCTTCTGGATTTCAGCAACGAAACAGTAAAGAAGTGAACATGCATCAGGTATGACAAAAAAACTAATGGTTAATTAATAAAAAGAAGAAATGAAAGACACATGAACAACACTAAGTTAACTTAGCATGATCTACAATTATCTAGGTATAAAGATAAAACAGCCACTTGCATTTACTGGCAGAACACAAAGTCACAGTAGGTTACAACATACGCATGCCAAACCAAATGAAATGAGCATCTACCATCATCCTATTGCACACTTAGGACAACTACCTAAAACCACATGCTAAACATGCTAAAAAGTACCTTCTAGAAGCTTAGAGCAACAGGAAGTTTCTGAGTCACAGCCTACCACGCTGACACTTTGGCCAGAGAAGTTGGATTTGCTTACCTCCTGTAAAAGATCTGCTTGTTCGATGGCTTTAAGAACATTTTTCTTGGAAGTCTCCTGAACTTCCCCTCCTAAAAGGAACTCATCCAGAATGAAATAGGCTTTTTCAAAATTGAAGATGATATCAAGTTCACATACCTAAAAGGAACATCAAGCATTATTGCAAAGTGGGAGGATACTCTCACTTGAGGTCTATTCTCTCACAAAACTTAACTTGTTCACCGCTTCACCAAACTTTACCACGTCAAGACATCAGCCTGAGGCTGTAACTTTGTAAGGACTGAGGCAACAATAAAAATCAGTCCTTGGAGGAAAAAAAAAAAAATCCTATTTTTCACTTGAGTTAAAAACAGCTACAGCAACCTCTGAAAAATGCTTTCACTGTTTAAAACAGTTCAATTCACAGCAGTCTGTAAGACACAGCTCTTCAAGAGGCAATAGAATATTCCCTATAAAGTTCTCTTCTTGCCTGCAGTATCCAAAGGCAGCTCACGCAATCTTACAGAAAGATATGAAAACAAATAATCTCACATTTCTTGTTCAGTCTGTGCATTCCATAGTCAGGAGGACTACAAATGAAGGCAGAATGAGCAGCAGTTCTGGGAGTGCTCGTGTACATTACTACAGATGCTCATGTTTGCTGTCTGGATAAGCAGATGTCTCTCTTGTCTTTCCTTACTGTTCCTGCTACTTCAAAACCAACTGCCTCCTTTGGAAGCAGACATAAGAAGTGCTCACACTAGAGCAGGGACAGGAAGAAGAAAAGCTTGCTGCTAAGGGTAAGACTTTATATGACCCCAAGTAAGACTACTGTGAAATGAAATAAATACAGGCAATTAACACCAGATTAATAACAGTTCTTCTCCAAATCAATAATTTAATTTTGTATTTTAACAGTTACAGAGCACCATTGGTTTAGTTTGGCCAAGCAAGCCACACAAAATGTATTAAATGCACCTTTTCAATTACTAATTGGTTATGTTCGTGTAAAAGTGCTGTGGGCAAAAAACAGAATGACAAAATATAAAGAAACTAACTCACACTGCCAAAATACTTGTCAAGAAGTTCTACATAGCGATGAATTATTTCCAGAGTTATTAGTTCATTGTCCTGATCTTCAATAGCACAGCAGAAATAGAGGCTTGCATATCTGTAATAACAAAATAATCCTGATGTTAGCATACGAGCATAAGCAAAATGAATGTGCTTGAGGAGTATCACATTCTCAGTAGTCCTCCATATTCAAGTTCAGCATATTGTTTCTCCAAACCACAACCAAGTAAGTCCTACTAAAGAATGGTTGAAAGACCAGAAGACACACACATACAAAAGAGATATGTGTCTCCAAGTCAAGCATGACTTCACCCTTTCCCATCTTTTAGCAGACAGAACTAAAACAGCCAGAGGTGGTTAGAAAACTAAGTATCTTTGATTTTGTGGCATCATGGGAGAGTTCTGAGATAAGATACTTTCTCTTCTCTCTGTAACATACATATACCAGTATATTAATCAACTGATCCTATGTTAAACTTTCATCATATAAGCTGTACACTGATATTAAAAACCATAGAAAATGCCTCAAGAAAGATAAACTGAATTAGCAATTAGGTTTCGGTCTATATAGAGAATTTTAGAAATCAAAAAAACTCCAAAACCAACACCAGTGACATACACCCCAATTACTACTAAGTCAATAGCTCAATTCCTACTAACTGTCCTGGCATCAGACTGATGAGAGGCCATCAAATAGTTTCTAGCAATCCACTTCCATCTTGGAAGACAGGGAATTCCTAATTTCAGATATGATCGAGTTCCACTTTAACAAAAAGACCATCCAATTCTACTGTGCTCTACCATACATTTGTTCAAGTCATGTTTTAAAAAAGCTGATAAAAAAAACAAAGAAGGAATGAAAGCTGAGAACCCCATTTAGTCTCTTCTAGCATGCCAAAACCATATGCCTTTCAGTCACACATGGTGCAAACCAGATTTCAAGTACCACCTGTTGTAACTGCTAATTTACATGAACCCGAAACAGCTTTTGTTTGCCTCTTCAAGCCACATAAAGCACTCTCAAGTAGCCAGCCCTACTGAAAAATAAGTCATTCAGATGTGAGTGCCAAGTTTAAAGTGCGTATTTGTTTCCCATACAGAGAAATCCATGCAACTTTTAAACATTACACATATTTTATCAGCTGGGACTTGTCAGGCTTTTTTGGCTAGAAGTCCTGAAAAAACCCCGCTGCATTTTCAGCTTTGTTGAAATTTGTCTCCTAGATGCCTATCCAGCACCATTTATGATCCGAAAACGTCCCCCCCTGCTCCCACTCTGAATCAAATTGCTACGGCTTCAACATGAAAGATTAATCAGAATAGCTTCTATACAAAATCTTTAAACTACTGTAAAATATTACTGCCTATCCTACCACCAAAGATGATGGAGGAAGAGAGGAAGACGCCTCCATTGAAGGACAATACTTTCTTACCCTCGCTCTTTCATCTCTTCACCATGAGGATTCATCAGCTCATCAGAAGTCCTATGTGAGCACAGTTTGTTTGATTTTTATGCTGTTCTGTTTGTTTATGCCTCACTGATTTTTCAAGGAAATTTACAGTCATTGTAGTAGCTTGCAAGATTCAATCTGTATAAGGAACCTAAACTATTTTTTAAATATTGGAAAGAAATATTATAAAGAAAAAAAATGCTTTCAAACCTACTGAGGAATTCATAAGTCAAGCTCCATGTTATCATATTTCATTGCAGCAAAAAAGAGCACTGACACATTATTTCACATTTACACTAATCACCAGCACTCATGCCAAATCCATCTAAACAAGGCTTTCATCACCTTCAGATGAGCAGCACTGATTATGATGAAGCGCAGTTAAACTGTTTCCTTACAATGCTTAAACACAAGTTGAACCACATACCAGCAGACCTTATCAAATCAAATTTGACTCAAATATTTGAAGTTTATCCACATGGGACAGTTCCTCTGCGCTCCCCTAGTACTTAAGAGTCTCTCTTGATGCACAAATCTATTTTACGGAAAAGGAAGGGGGAAGGGGAGAGAGGGAGACCAACATAAAATACTTTCCCAGAAAATGGTCTGCTCTCAGTGTCCTCATTTAAAAGAGAAGGTAACATACTTTCAGAAGACTGTATTTGGCAGCTAGCGAGCAGACTGCACATTCAAGCTCTGCCAACTACAGCTCTGGAGAAATAAGACCAAGAAACAGAAACTACTCAGTGGGTATCAACACAAAATGGAGGCCTGGGCATCTATTATTATATGCAGAAAATATTTTTGTATTTATTTTTTAAGTAGCAACCATGACTAATGGATCACAACTCAACAAAAGAAAACAAATGCAGATTTAATAAGTCTCAATGGCAAATGGCAGAAGAGTATAAAGAAGTCATACCAAAGGGCATGAGCATACTACAAAGGAATGCTTCAGATCCAAATCCTCAGAGGCAATAGTTTATAATAATTTTTTTCCCCTGCAGGAAGGGCTTCAGAACAAAAGTGTCCACTTATAATCCACAGCAGACACTGGATGTTTTGCCAAGTGTAGAAGTTTACATGGACAATATCCACACAAAGACAAGTAGATTACTTGGGCTCAAAAAGATTTCTGCTCTGCAGAAACAGTTTCTTCCTAATGAGCCTGACAGAAACCTGTCTTTCATATGCACCCAAAGAAAAGGCAAACCCTGATAAAAAAGTATATACACAAAAGTAAATGAAATGCAGTCTGTAAGAAACATTCTGCCTTTTTTATTCCTATTGCAATTGTGTGGATTTTACCTCATTAAATATTATTAAAATAATCTTCAGACTCAGCTGCTTACCCTCATTTAGGAAAATATTTTATGATAAATATCCTCCACTTATTAGAAAAGGGACCAAAACCAGAGAGACCAAAAACAGTTTGGACAAAATCACCTGAAAATGTAATACAGGATTGAAGAACAAAAAGGTAACACAGCGGGTATAAATACTTATGCAAACTCCTGCCTTCAGACAGACAGCCTCAGGATTTTTTTTTGATAGGAAACAAATCCATGTATCTCCCCCGCAAGAGTTGCAATAATTCAGCAGTAGGAAGCCTCAAAACAGGCAGACAGTGCTTCAACAGAGTTCTCCTCTTCTGCTCTCACAGCCAGGTTCAGTAAACTCTGCTGAGAGATCAGGTCACTGTGGGCAGAGCACAACTTGCAAATCCGACCAGCTCAGTGGTGTTCTCCTTCTAGATGAGGGAACACCTGCTTGAAGTCATCCCTGGAAGTTTGTCACCAGGTAAATGTGCAAACAAGCCTTAAGTCTGTCAGCAGCTAAGTCACTTTGCATGTAGATCCTAACTGTGGAAGTTCAAAGCTTACGAAGTTTTGCACCAACAGAACCGAACTCTAAATGACAACCAGGAGGCAGACAAGTGCTTAAGGAGCCCAAGAATTGGTGGTTTGCTGATACTGACCCAATGAAAACTGGGACCACTAATAAGTTGTGCGTAAGATTTTTTTCTCATCCCACAACTTTACACATTGCTTTAATAAAACATGAACTTCTGAGACTCCAGGACAGAGTCTACCAAAACAAGGCATTTTTCCAGTTTCTTATTTCAGCAAGGCCACAGCCCCCAGCAGTTTCGAAATGAACAAGAATTTAATACTGCTAATTCTCTAAGAAAAAGCTGCTGCTTCTTGATAGTGAGGTCCTCCTAGTGCCACACAAACTAGAACCCTGTACAAAGAAGACCTGATCTAATTAAAATTATCAAGCCCGAGTATCTAATTCACCATAATCATTGCATTCAGCCAGTTTTACAAAGCTACCTAATCAACACCATAGTAATACTTTTAGGAGGTACAACTGGCTGCTAAGTTATACATAAGGAAAACGAGGGATCATGCCAATAGCTTGGCACATCCCAGTGGCCACATGGCTGCACCTTCAGTTCACAATACTCTAAGAGGCACCATACCTGCACAATGGGGTCTTTCATTGCTTCTTTCAGTGGAGAGAGGGTAGAAAGAAAGTTTTAAAACTTATTCTGCTGTAAGTCTTTAACATAACCTCTGATTATGGTTATGTTGTGCAAAGTAAAAGACAATTGCCACATCAAGAGCAGCAAAAGCTATGGTAGTTTCATAATATCATATTCCAAATACAGTTCCAAACTGACACATAAAAGCAAAGCCACAATCCTTAATCAAATAACTAATCAACAATAACTAAGTCCCATGAATGCAGTTTACCAAATGCTAACAAAGTAATATTTATACAAAATAAGTTTTTCTCCAAGTTCTGATTTTGACTGCAACATACTACACAATGAAAATAACTCATATTGCCAGAAGCTAAAACAGTGAACAGAAAAAGTCTTCAAAGAAAAAAAAAAATCACATCCTAAGTTCCTTTTTTAGCAGAATTAGAAACGTTAACATTTAACACATTTTTTCTGCCACAGGTGGAAAGCTGCATGAACTTCTACCCTATATGTTCCAAACCAATATGTTACTTTTTAAATGACAAAATGTGAAGAGCAAACACATCAATTGTGTTTGTTAAGTTTCTAGTCAGCTGTCTGCAGATGACTCCCCCTCTATTTTCATAAAGTGTAATTGTTGTTGGCTTCCCATAATTCATTTTTTATTTTCCCAGCAAGTCACTTCAAATCTCTGTGCTTCTTGAAGTTAGAAGCTCACATCGTTTTTTAAATCTTCTGGTGTCTATAAGCCTGAAAAACTATCTTCCAAACCAGCTACAGAATACATGTAAGCCAATTCACCATGACAAAAACTGGGCACCTCTCCATCTGTGTTTTGTAGTGCTGAAGGAAAAAAATTTAAGAAGACAATGACTGAGCCTACGTTGCAACCATTATAAATGCTACAAGTATGAAAGCAGAGGGAAATAAAAGCTACCTCACATACGTTTAGATGAATCTTAAGATCCCTTTCCTTGAAGATTCAGAAAACATCCAATAAAGGTGGAATGCTACAGAGCTAAGGAGGCTAATAAAAATAGTCCAGCAGTCTTAATAAATGTTAAATATCATGAGGTAGCTAAAGCTACTGTCTTGCCAACTTTGCATTTTAAGTTCATTCTGCTCTTGCAAAAAGGTGCAACGATGAGACCCTTGAATATCCTTCTAATACTGCCAACCATTCTTTGAGCTGCAATATCTAGGTTCATGTCTCCTACATGTGAACAATAAACACACTCTAAAAACAAAACCAGCACTTAAATGTCAGCAATTTAAGACTCATAATAGCAATAGGCACATACTTTTATAACTTATATTGAAAAACATTTGCACCAGCAGGTTCAGATCCTTCCCAACAATAGATCAGACAAGAACAAATCATAGCACAGATCCTCTAGAGATGCTCAAGAGGAATTGGGAGCACCTTTCGCAATTTCACAACCACAAAGTTCCTTGTGGTGTGTTTCTCTTTTAGCTACAAAAGATCACCCTTTACAAAGAAATCATACTAATTGGTACTCATCATCTTTAACTATGGGGCAATGATGGAATCAAGTCCCACAAACTTAAGAGCTTTAGTGTTATCAGATACAGAAATTTAAACTATAATCTCTTATACCTAGTCCTTCTGGTGATGCTTTAGTCAAAAAAAAAAGTTGAGACGTTCATTAGCTTGGTACAAGCTCATCTTTAGCAGTTTCATAGGCTCTCTGTGCCAGATTGGTCTGCAGAGAGTGAAATAAACTACTGCAGTCAGCTGTGCACACCAGCAGTCCAGCAGACAGACTGCAGTATTTAGACCATTTTTAGCCAGACATAGAAATCTCCCAGTAAATTTCTTCATTCTCCTTGACCACAGGACCCACAACACACCACTGAGATGCAAGAACACCACAAAGTTCAGCAACTCAAACGGTCTTACCCAAATTTCCACCAGCTCCCTAGACACAAAAGGACATGGCAAGCAGTTACTAAGAGCAATAAACAGGGAGGGAAAGCAGCTATGTGGAATCATCCCCAGAACAGCTACTGCTGTTCAAGACTGGGTAAGGAAGGAAACAGATTGGCCTACTCATGCCTCATTTTTCTGATTTAGTCCCATGAATGCCCAGCTGAAAAAGCACTTGCAGGCATTATCACTGAAGGAAGCACAGCAAGTGTTTGAGCAAGCTTGTCTACATACATGTTCAAGAAGTTTTGTGAGGAAATCAAGAGGGAGAAGAAATTGTGTATGCTATCAGCACAGCCTCACACACTGTTCTCCTTCCTCCTCATGTTGAAGAACTACATGCATTAGACAGACCAGCAACACCCACACACATGTATGTACACAAACCAATGTATATATGGGAGCAAGACTTAAAACATCTAAACATATTTGATACTACCCATTTGTTATCCTGGAAAAGAGTTACAAACTCCTCATTTCTGGTCCAGTTCTTTCTGTCCTATCTAAAGGGAATACAACAATATTTACTGTAGGGCACAAATTATCTACCATCTCCAAGAGAAAACAAGAATGCATAAACCTTCTGAAGTTTACAACTAACCAGGGAAGAGAGATAACTCAAAGCTTTGTAGCACCACCTTTAGCTGGAAGAGATGCAGCCTACCACATCAGGAGGAGGATTACTGTTATTTCTGGAGAAAAATTATGTTCACACCACTCCATTGTAGTATGTTCTAAAGATCAGAAAAAGCTAAAAAATTATTGCCAAATACTCCTAAAAGGGTTAGGGAACAACTGAAAAAGGAAATCATTGCAAAAAAAATTATACAGTACTTCCACCAAAAGAAAGCTAGCCGTGATTTCTTTAATTATGTAAAATCCCTTTTTGTACTTACAGCAAAAAAAAAAATTTGAAAAAACAAACCAAGTACTTTGAAAAATTATTTCCTTATTTCTATGAGCCTTTAAAAGCAAGTTACATTTTCAGGTGATTTACGAAGCCACTGCTTGATGTAAATATTTGTAACATTTTCATCACTTATTAAATCTGAAATGCGTACAAATATGAAGCATGTATGTACTGTGTGAACCTAAACAGAGTACCAAGAACTGCCACTCCTTATGAAAGTAGGAGGAAAGCTCATTTCTTTTCTTCAGTACATTTCTAAATGCATGAGTGATTTTCCACACATGAATGATTCCTGCTTGGTTATCAAATTAGATTCAAGGGAAAAGTCAGTCTTCTCTGTAACCAGCAGGAAAGGAAGGAAAAAAAAAACCCCAACAAAACAAAAACAACAAAACAAACTTCATTATTTTCTTGCTGCTTAATACACCGTTTGTAATGTATGGCAATTACGAGGTTAGTGAGACAGAACCACCTTTTGTAGACAATCTTCAGGTCTCTCCATTCCAGGAAGCTGCACATTTTCGGTTTGCGGGCTAATACTGTTTGAACAAGTTCCCTTGTGATTTTCTTCTTTTCTTTGTCAGATAATGGGACATACCACTTCTGGAGTCTCAGTTTCCCCTGGCGACTAAAAAGCAACATAAACTGCATCTGTTGAATTGGAAGGAGGGGGAAAAAAGAAAAGCATTAATCTCAGTCTCCGAGTTTCGAAAAGGTCTCTCTGAGAAAAACCAAACAGGAAGAAAGACGGACATCCAAAACCCTAACTACATTATCTATCTCTATAACACTGGCAGATGTTACACAAGATTTGGAAGCAGCAATAATACAAAGGATTCTGCTGAGCAAGGTCAGCCGAGCCAAAGGCAGAAGAAAGCGCACACAAGTTTCAGAAAGGGGTGTCAGAACCATCGGCTAGCGAGTGAATATACCTAAATTTCAGACCAGCCACGTCCAGCACCAGTAAGGTTTCATTTGCTTTTTCTACCCAAAATGACAGAAAAACAGCCCAGCAGATTCTTCCAATACCCAACCTCATCTACAATTCACCGGATTAAAGCCTTACAGGAGCAATTTGCACTTAAAATCTGTCTGAAAAGCCTCGGAATACTTTAAAAGACATCAAACCTCCCAGCGGAGCGTCCTACGGCACAGAAAAGCCCAGTCTTTTCCCACGTTACACAAAAGGAGAGATTAAGTGCTTTCCCTGCGGTCCTATGTTCCAGGTCTCGCTTCCTCTAAAGGAGTGATGTTGCAATTATATTTTAAGAGGAACTTGCCGGGCTCTGTTTTTCAGCAGCTGTAACATTAAATGAAATGGCTTGAGCTTTTTTCTCTTGCCTTTTTGCTCGAAGTTGTATCGGGCTGGGGAAGTTTCCCAGGCAATATGACAGACGTGAAATACGATGCGAAAGCCCAGCCTGGTCCCGGGTGACAAGCGTGACCAGCGCCAGCCGCGGCGAGCGGCGGCCGCGCCCGCAGCAGCTCCGCGGTGCCAGGGCGGCGGCAGAGCCCCGCAGCCCCCGCA